>ML345218.1:0-25835 GCA_005239505.1 Nicotiana paniculata | reverse complement strand
AGGTGGCGTCGGCGGTGTAGGCAACGCTGCCGGTAATCCTCTCGCAAATTCTTGCAAAGCTTGTCCCACATACTCTGCAACCATTTTCTTTACACGATCTTGTTCCACAGTTTGATCATTATTACCATTGTTGTTGTTGGATCTTTCTAGGGATTGTTCCCTCGAACCACGTAGGGTTCCTGAAGGTGATGGAACTGGGGTTCCACTTTTTTGCTGGTTGTTGTCGTTGGGATTTGACATAATTCAAAGGATATCACTTGGAAAGTAAACAAAGATTATCAGATTCCCGGTAGCGGAACCAATTTGTTTAACCAAAGAATTAGACCCTTTGACTAAAGCTTATTTTTAATATGAATACGGGTTACTGATAATCAAGATAATGGGAAAAATGAATAATAAACAATATTGCAGAAATAACAGAACGATGAATTGTATTCGAGAATCATATGCCTTTACAAGTTGTATTCCCCTTCCTTATATAGGATATTCTTATAACGTATGGTTCTTGCTATGGTTACTCATTAATGACTAATTATAACATTAATAAGGCGTTACAAAGGATAACGGTAATTGGGGTTCAGTTACATAACGTTCGAGTAATCAATTGTGGGTCCCTGAATCTGCTCGTAGCTTTGTCTAGATTCATTCTGACCGTGCCTCTCTCCCGTTTTGATCAAGTTGAGTTTCCCGTGGCTGATAAGTTCGTGGGTTTACTGAATCGTGCCTCTTTGTACCGTATCTCTTCAAGGAGTCACGTCCAGCTGTCGCGTTTTCCTGTGTCTACGTGACTAGCTGAGTTGTCAAAAGTTGGCTTACGTGTGAAACTCTTTTTTTACCAATACTATTGCGATCCCTTCGAAATTTTGCAGCCATCACAAATGCGATGAAATTGTCGCATTTGCGACATATGGGGACTTCGCAATTTCGGCCAGAATCTTGTATTTGCGAGATCAGAGGCCTGCAACCACCACATATCAGCTGTGAATTTTTTTTCTAAGTCTAAACACTCTGTAGCCTACCCAAAACTCACCCGAACCCTCGGGGATCCAAACCAAACATGCACGCAAGTCTAAATCACTTACCTATGATTCAGGGAAGAAAAATATTTTGGAAAATTTCCTCCTCTGTTTAGGGTTTTATTATTTTTGTAAAGTAGTAAAATAATGCAAAGTCCTGTATTTATACGTACGCCTCATGTCCCTTCCACCGCTGTCAACAAAAAATAAACGCTGCAGCGGAATCAAAACCTTGACCACCGCTGTCAGCGGAATAGTGGGCCCGGCGGTGGAAGTTTGGACTTAACCACCGTTGTCAGCGAAAATCCACGCGCAGTCGTGGAATCTGAACCACGGTCGCGGAATTCCTAGCGCTACCGTGCTTCTAGGTTCAGAGACCTGGGATTCTGCAACATTTCAGGTTCAGGTATTTTCTAAGTCTCAAAACACTCCGTGGCCTATCCAAAACTCACCCGAGCCCTCAGGGCTCCTAACCAAACATACACGCAAGTCTAAAAATATCAGAAATAATTGCTCGTGTGATCAAATCACAAAAATAACACCAGAAACGATGAACTAAACATCAAAACTCATGATTTTCACAAGAACACTTAAATTTCACTACTTTCTCAAACGGACGTCCGAATAGTGTCAAATCAATTCCGATTCTCACCAAATTTCACAAGTATGATATAAATGTCATAATAAACCTGTACCGGGCTCCGGAACAAAAATATGGGCCCGATACTAACGAGTTCAAACATTAATTCATTTCTTTATTCCATTCAAAATCCAGCATAACCATTTTCTTTAAAAATCTATTTCTAAAGCTAAGGACCTCAGAATTCAATTCCGAGCATACGCCCAAGTTCCATATTTTACTGTGGATCTCCCGGAACCGTCGAAACACGGATCTGGGTCCGTTCACTAAAGATGTTCACCAAAGTCAACTAAAACTCAAATATTAACTCTCAAAATTTATTAATTCATATATTTCCACATAAAAGCTTTCCGGATTCGCTCCCGGTCTGTGCACACAACTCGATGTGAACAAACTAAATGTTTCTAAGGATAATGAGCCCGGAATGATGTCTAAAATCATAAGGTGGCCCTTTGGGCCATCACAATCTCCACCTCTAAAACAAACGTTCGTCCTCGAACGGACATAGAAAAGTACCTGAACTGGCGAACAAGTGGGGATATCTACTCTGCATGTTCGACTCGGACTCCCAAGTAGCCGACTCAACGGGCTGGTGTTTCCACTCCATTCGAACTGAAGGGTAACTGTTTGACCTTAGCTGACGAACTTGCCGATCTAAAATGGTTACCGGCTCTTCCTCATAAGTCAAATCCTTGTGCAATTGGACAGAGCTGAAATCTAACACGTGGGACGGGTCACCATGATATTTCCGGAGCATAGACACATGGAATACCGGATGAACTGAGGATAACCTTGGAGGAAACACAAGTCTATAAGCTACCTCCTCCACTCTCTATCAAGAATCTCAAATGGCCCGATATACCTAGGGCTCAACTTTCCCTTCTTCCCAAATCTCATAACACCCTTCAGGGGTGATACCCGAAGTAATACTCTCTCTCTAACCATGAATGCCACATCACGAACCTTACGGTCAGCATAACTCTTTTGCATAGACTGAGCTGCATGAGGTCGATCCTGTATAATCTTGACCTTGTCTAAGGCCTCTTAAACTAAGTTTGTACTCAATAACCGAGCCTCTCCTGGCTAAAACCATCCAAGTGGTGATCTACATCGTCTACCATCTAATGCCTCATAGGGAGCCATCTGAATGCTCGACTAGTAGCTATTATTATAGGCAAACTCCGCTAACAGCATGAACTGATCCCAAGAACCTCCAAAGTCAATAATACAAGCGGAAGCATATCCTCCAAGATCTGAATAGTACGCTCGGACTGCCCGTCCGACTGCGGATGGAACGATGTGCTCAATTCAACTCGTGTAGACAACTCACGCTGAACTACCCTCCAAAAATGCGAGGTAAACTGCGTACCCCCATCAGAAATGATAGACAAGGGCACACCGTGAAGATGAACGATCTCTCGAATATATATCTCTGCCAACCGCTCCGAAGTATAAGTACTTGTCACTGGAATGAAATGTGTTGATTTAGTCAGCCAATCCACAATAACCCAAACAGCATCGAACTTCCTCTGAGTCCATGGGAGTCCAACAACGAAATCCATAGTGATACGCTCCCACTTCCTCTCGGGAATTTCTATCTAATGAAGAAAACCGCCGGGTCTCTGATGCTCATATTTCACCTGTTGACAATTCAGGCAACGAGCCACATAAGCAACAATGTCCTTTTTCATCATTCGCCATCAATAATGCTGCCGCAGGTCCTGTTACATCTTGGCAGCACCTGGGTGAATAGAATACTTAGAACTGTGAGCCTCCTCAAGGATCAACTCACGAATCCCATCTACATTAGACACACATATACGATCCTGCATCCTCAAAACACCGTCATCTCCAACTGTAACCTGCTTGGCACCACCGTGCCGAACCGTGTCCCTAAGGACCATCAAATGCGGGTCATCATTCTGTTGTTCTCTGATACGCTCAAACAAAGAAAACCGAGCGACTGTACAAGCTAAAACACTACTGGGCGAAATATCCAACCTCACGAACTGATTAGCCAAAGTCTGAATATCTGAAGCTAACGGTCTCTCACCGACTGGAATGAATGCAAGACTGCCCATATTCACTGCCTTCCTACTCAAGGCATCGGCCACCACATTGGCCTTCCCCGGATGATACAATATAGTGACATCATAATCTTTCAATAACTCTAACTATCCCCTCTGCCTCAAATTAAGATCCTTTTTCTTGAACAAGTACTGAAGACTGCGATGATCCGTGAAAACCTCACACAGCACACCAGACAGATAGTGCCTCCAAATCTTCAATGCGTGAACAATGGCTGCCAACTCTAAGTCATGGACAGGATAATTCTTCTCATGAACTTTCAACTGCCGAGACGCATATGCATCACCCTGCCCTCCTGCATCAATACCGCTCCAAGTCCAACACGGGAAACATCACAATATACAGTGAAAGATCCTGAACCTGATGATAACACCAACACCGGTGCTGGAGTCAAGGCAGTCTTGAGCTTCTGAAACCTCGCCTCGCACTCGTCCGACCATTTGAATGGGGCACCTTTCTGAGTCAATTTAGTCATTAGGGCTGCTGTAGATGAAAACCCCTCCACAAAACGACAGTAATAACCCGCCAAACCCAAGAAGCACCTGATTTCCGTGGCTGAAGTGGGTCTAGTCCAGCTCTTGACTGCCTCTATCTTTTTAAGATCTACTTGAATACCCTCTGTTGATACGATATGAACCAAGAAAGCTACTGAATCTAACCAGAACTCACACTTTGAAAATTTTGCATACAGTTGACTATCCCTCAAAGTCTGGAGCGCTATCCAAAGGTGTTGTTCATGCTCCTCCCGACTGCGGGAGTAAATTAGAATATCATCAATGAACACAATTACGAAGGAATCCAGATAAGGCTTGAAAACCCGATTCATCAAGTCCATAATGGCTGCTGGGGCATTAGCCAAGCCAAAAGACATCACCAGAAATTCATAGGGCCCATACCTCGTTCGAAAGGCTGTCTTAGGGACATCGGACGCCCTAATCTTTAACTGATGGTAGTCCGATCTCAAATCAATTTTCCAAAACACCCTGGCACCCTGAAGCTGATCAAATAAATCATCAATTCTCGGCAATGGATATTTATTCTTGACGGTAACTTTATTCAACTGCTGGTAGTCTATACACATTCTCATCGATCCATCCATCTTCTTCTACAAAACTGGTGCACCCCAGGGCGAGACACTAGGTCTAATGAAACCCTTATCAAGCAAGTCTTGCAACTACTCTTTCAATTCTGGTGGGGCCATTCGGTATCAAGGAATAGAAATGGGCTGGGTACCTGGAGCCACATCAATGCAAAAATCGATATCCCTATCGAGTGGCATCCCCGGCAGGTCTGTAGGAAACACCTCGAGAAACTCGCGGACAATAGGCATCAAATCTATAGAAGAAACTTCAGCATTAGAATCACGAATATGATCCAAATACGCCAAACAACCCTTCTCAACCATGCGACGAGCCTTGGCATAAGAAATCACTCTGCTGGGAGAATGACCCGGAGTCCCTTTACACTCTAATCGAGGCAACCCCGACAAGGCTAAAGTAATTGTCTTGGCGTGACAGTCTAAGATGGCATAATAAGGCGACAACCAATCCATGCCCAATATGACGTCAAAATCAACCATGTCAAGAAGCAAAAGGTCTACACTGGTCTCAAGACCCTCATTAACGACTACACATGAACGATACACATGATCTACCATAATAGCATCCCCCATGGGCGTAGACACATAAATAGGGACACTCAAGGAATCGCGGGGCATAACCAAATACGAGGAAAAATAAGATGATACATAAGATTAAGTAGACCCTGGATCAAACAGAACTGAAGCATCTCTATTGCAAACTGAAATGGTACCTGTAATAACAACATCAGAGGACTCTGCCTCAGGTCTGGATGGAAATGCATACAATCAAGGTTGGGCCCTACCATCCTGAACCACGTCTCGGGGAGGACCTCTGATAGACATACCTCCACCTCTAGTGGGCTAGCCTCACCTCTAGTGGGCTAGCCTCACCTCTAGTGGGTTGGCCTCCACCTCTAACAATCTGGCCCCTACCTCTGGCTACTTGACCCCTACCCTTGGCTGGCTGGGTAGGTGGTGCTGTAGCTGGTGCCGGATCTATGGCACGAGAACCCTGATACTGAAGCTGATTACCCGAAAATCTTGGACAAGCTCTCCAGATATGCCCATATTCACCACACTCAAAGAATCCCTCCTGATATAGAGGATGACCCTGACGAGCCAGCTGACCATGATAATAACTCTACAGAGGAGGTGCTCTGATAGGAGCTGATGGTGCGCTATAGACTGGCTGAGCAGAAGGAGGCGTATAAGAACCACAACCACCTGAGGTACCATGTGAATCCTGAAGAGCTGAATGGAATGGACTGGAAGAATGGACTTTGCTAAAAGTAACACCGCCTCCAGATGAGGCATCGCCGAATCCACCAGAATGGCGAGGCCTTTTGTCTGACCCCTGACCTCCCAATCCGAGAACCATCTCAACTCTCTTGGCCACATTGGCCGCATCCTGAAAGGAAATCTCGGTCCTTGTCTCCTTGGCCATCTGCAACCTGATAGGCTGAGCAAGGCCCTTAATAAATCTCTTGACCCCCTCTCTCTCTCTCTCGGTGGACAACAAAAGAATAGCATGTCTAGCCAAATCCACAAAGCGATTCTCATACTGGGTCACAGTTATGTTGCCCTGTTAAAGACGCTCAAATTGACGACGGTTCTCCTCCCTGGTAGTGATAACTTCTCCAAAAAGAGGTGTAAAAACTGATCCCAAGTCAAAGAAGGTGACCCAGCTGGTCTAATCAATAAATAATCCCTCCACCATTTCTTGGCGGAACCAGCCATCTGAAAAGTAGCAAAGTCGACCTCATTGGTCTCCAAAATACCCATGTTCCGAAGAACCTCATGACAGTTATCAAGATATTCCTGAGGATCCTCTGAATTAGCACCACTGAAATGAACAAGGAAAATCTTGATGAACCTGTCCAATCTCCACAAAGCATCGGTGGACATAGCTGCCCCATCAACAAGCGGTGTTGCAGCAACTGGTTGAACTACCCCAACTGTATTGGCTGCTGGGGTATGAATCTGAGGAGTAGTCTGATCAGGAGTGTGGGTAGCAGGAGTCTGGGCCCCTCCTCCAGCCTGAGATACAGTTGCTGCCACGGGGAATGTGCCAGTCTGGGCTACACTCTCCATAAGGCCCACTAATCGGACCAAAGCATCCTGAAGTACCGGGGTATCAATAAATCCCTCAGGGACCTGAGCTGGTCCAGCTGGAACGGTCTGAGCTGGTCCAGCTGGTCTGAGCTGGAGCCCCCCATCAATCTCTATCTGGGGCTCCGCAGCTGGGGCTGCTGCCTGAGCAATGGGCTGAGTCCTGCCTCTGCCTCGGCTGCTGGCATGGCCTCTGCCCCTAGTAGGAGCTACTGTTGTTGGAGGATCGAATTGTTGGTCAACAGAAGAAGAAGCACGTGTTCTCGCCATCTGCTAGAGAATAGAAGAGTCCGATCAGTATTTGAGATAACAAGAATCGCACGACAGAGTAGAAATAGAATGAGTTTGTTCCCAACTTTATAGCCTCTGAGAGATAAGTACAGACGTCTTTGTATCGATCCCTCAGGCTTTACTAAGCGTGTTCGTGAACTGTGAGTCCTAGGAAACCTAGTGCTCTGAT
The DNA here is from genome assembly GCA_005239505.1 of Nicotiana paniculata. NCBI lineage: Eukaryota > Viridiplantae > Streptophyta > Magnoliopsida > Solanales > Solanaceae > Nicotiana > Nicotiana paniculata. Next base: position 18,441 of record ML345218.1, on the reverse strand, counting down.
ACCAACTTGTCACGACCCAAATTCCCAACACTCGGGATCGTGATGGCACCTAACACCATACTTGCTAGGCAAGCTAATGTTAGAACTTAACTAACCTTTTATTTTAAAAGTTTATTTAGACCTAATTATACAGTTTAAAATGAATACAAAATTTAATGTTATCCAATAAATGACATCAAGAATAAATTCGAAATAATGAAACGAGCCACGAACTAATGCTAAATATATAGCTACCCAGTGTCTGGAGTCACAATTCACGAACTACTAAAGAATACTACAAGTATTTGCCTGAAAGAAAATGTATATATCTGTTTTGAATGAAATAAAACAGTAACTAAATAACGCGGAGAAGACTCCAGGAATCCGTGGACGCCAGCAGATCTACCTCGGGTCTCCGTACGAATGATCAGTTAAAACTCGAAAATCAACTTTGGCCGGAACCTGGATCTGCACAAGAAGTGCAGAGTGCAGTATCAGTACCACCGAACCCACGTACTGGTAAGTGCCGAGCCTAACCTCGACGAAGTAGTGACGAGGCTAAGGCGGGTATTTATAATATAACCCGAATACAATGTAAAATAAAGCAAGAAGGTAATTCTGAACTAAATAAACAATAACTTGTAACAATTAAAAAAAAATAACTCAGCTAACTTTTCCAGGTCTCAGCTATAACCAATTCTTACGAAAATTCCGAAGTTTCAATTTAATTAACGGTCAGAGCAAATTATGAGATGACAACAATAAAATAGTAAGTAGTCCAGTCTTTATTTTATAACCAGTAAAACATGAATGTTCTCCCTTATCACTCCTTGTTGCGGCGTGCAACCCGATTCCACCTGTCCACCCTTATTGCTTATCCCTATATATATCACCCTTATTTTTCCTGTTGCAGCGTGCAACCCGATCCCACCTGTCCACCCTTATTACTCCTTGTTACAGCGTGCAACCCGCTCCCACCAGACAATCTTATCTCATCATTTATAAAAAGGTTTCACAAAATAGATCAAAGCCTTTCACAATATTTATGTCTCAACCATAGTAAACAGAAAGTTGTATATTTCAAAAACTTCACCAAAAATCACTACATAACGAAACCAAACGAAATGTATCATGAAACACTGACAACCAGCTTAACCATTAATGTACCACAATGTGATTAAGTAACAATTAATACTTTCAAATAAGTAAAACAAAATCTAACCAACAAGTAGGCAAAACAAGTAGGCAGGGAGGCATCAATGATCATGAAACAATTAAGCCAGGAATATAATAAATTGGAAACGAGGAAGGGATCATGTTAAACAGATAATTTGATGGTGCATAGATACTCGTCACCTCACCTTTACACCGCACACATGCAATTCACATAGCATTTAAGTTGGGGATTCCTATTCCCTCAAGTCAAGGTTAAACCAAATACTTGCCTCAATTCCGCAGGCCACTCACTGCTCAATAACAACTTTTCCTTTAGAATTTGCCTTCAACTAACTCGTATCTAATCATAATTGGTTTGACATCATTAATTATTGCTAAAGGAACTAACTTTAATGCAAGATTATGATTTTCCTAAGTTTCTTCCAACAAAATATGAAAATCGACCCGGGTCCGCTTGGTCCAAACTCGAGGTTCGGGCCAAAATCCGTTTATCCATTCTCCCCCGAGACGGGATATACAATTGGTTTTGGAATCCGACCTCAATTCGAGGCTTAAATCTCCAAATTTTGAAATTTCGAAGTTCTACTAAAAAATCCGAAATTTTACCATGAAGATTCTAGATTCTATGATGAAATCTTGTAAAAAGTAGTTAAGGAATGAAAGAGATGAGTTAGAAATCACATGCCTATGATTCGGGAAAGAAAAATATTTTGAAAAATCGCCTCTTATGTTCTAGAGTTTTATTATTTTTGAAAAGTAGTAAAATAATGAAAAGTCCTGTATTTATACGTACGCCTCAGGTCCCTGCCATCAAGCGTTGCAGCGGAATCCAAACCTTGCCCACCGCTGTCAGCGAAATAGTAGGCGCGGCGGTGGAAGTTTGGCCTTAACCACCGCTGTCAGCAGAAATCCACGCGCGGTCGCGGAATCTGAACCGCGGTCGCGGAATTCCTAGCGCTGCCGCGCTTTCAGGTTCAGAGACATGCGATTCTGCAACTTTTCAGGATCAGGTATTTTCTAAGTCTCAAAACACTCTGTGGCCTACCCGAAACTCATCCGAGCCCTTGGGGCTCCTAACCAAACATACACACAAGTCTAAAATTATCAGACGGACTTGCTCCTGCGATCAAATCACAAAAATAACACCAGAAATTATGAATTTAACATCAAAACTCATGATTTTCACAAGAACACTTAAATTTTACTATTTTCTCAAACGGACGTCCGAATCACGTCAAATCAATTCTGATTGTCACCAAATTTCACAGGTATGATATAAGTGTCATAATAAACCTGTACCGGACTCTGAAACCAAAATACGGGCTTGATACCAACGAGTTCAAACATTAATTCATTTCTTTATTCCATTTAAAATTCAGCATAACCATTTTCTTTAAAAATTGATTTCTAAAGCTAAGGACCTCAGAATTCAATTCCGGGCATACGCCCCAAGTCCCATATTTTACTGCGGACCTCCCGGGACCGTCGAAACGCAGATCCGGGTCCGTTCACTAAAGATGCTGACCAAAGTCAACTAAAAATCGAATATTAACTCTCAAAATTTTTTAATTCATATATTTCCACATAAAAGCTTTTCGGATTCGCGCCCGAACTGCGCACGCAACTCGAGGTGAACAAAATTAAATGTTTCTAAGGCTAATGAACCCGGAACGATGTCTTAAATCATAAGGTGACCCTTTGGGTCATCACACTTTTAACATATGTTTGACTTATCTTATTTTAATAAATAATTGTTTAAACATATTTTGTAAGTCTTGATTCATCTCAATATGAAATATATGGCGTTTTGGATATATAAGAAGAATCCTATTGTAATTGTAATGATCTTATTATTATAGAATATTTGCTTGATAGCATCCGAAGCTCATGGAAGATACTTCAAAAGTTGGTTTTAAATTTCTTTAAACAAACGCAGCTTAGTGCAAAGGAGTAATTATTGTTAACAGATGTGATTTTCTAACTTAAGTACGTTCGAGAACATAATTGTAATTGTAGGTCACATATGAGGTGTTTTGATATTATTTGAAAGGATGTATGTTACTATTGGAATTCAACTACTGTTAATTTGTTTCCTGTGTAGCAAAAGATTCGTTTTTAATAGAAGGATTTAGATTCTATCCAAAATTACAATTATATTCTACATTGAATTGTTCCATGGAAGCGATATTAAACTTAAAAGAACAAAATAGTCAATCAAAATTTCAGGAATATTTTTATCACTCAACATTTAGCTTCAAAACATTCGTGCTTTTATAATAACTAGTTGCACGTGTATCCTATATCAATAAGTATAAAATTATTACAAATTATAATAATATTAAACTATGTATACCTAACGTGCAATTATTAAATATCATTTTGAAAGTATTTCTAATATTTGATGTTGAGTTAAAGAATATCATAATAACAAATGATAATTTAGTAATTATTAGAATATATTTTTATAGGTTGGTATATAAATTTTACGGAACATGTAATTTATTAAGGGGTAATTAAAGGGTATATAAATTTTACTATGGCATATTCATTACCCTCTAATCAAACACTTGTTTCACCTTTGCAAAAGCATAATCTACAATTACTTATCTTTATAAAATTGTCCTTGAAATATTAGTTAATTTTAACGTTTTCCATATTAAGCAAGCGATTTATAATCTAGATTTTTAATTAGGAGCTCTTACCTAAATCAGATAAGTAGAAAATATTTAATTGCTAATCTAACTCCGAAATAAAGGATGGTATTTTTTTAATAAAAGATTAAAAATTAGAGCAGCAAGTTATGCATAGTTCTTTTGTTTCAATTTGCTTATAAATAAATCATTATAAGCGTCTAAAAGAAAAGTCATTTTTCATTAAATGGCTATTAAGAAAGAGCAAGAATTCAATGCCTAAAATAAAGGAGCTAAAATGATTTCTTCCCCAAAAAAAAGAAAAAAAAGAAGAAAGAGGGATACTTTTATTTTACTTTCCGAGACTTAGTCGTGCATATCTTGTATTTAGTTTGCTAAATAAATCTTAATATAAGGGTCTAAAAAGAAAGAATATCTCATAGAAAAACGAGTGGAAAATTGGTCAAACACCTCTTCCTCTATTCCTCACAATTTTACTTCTTTGATTCAATATGTCTTTTCCTAAGCCCAAACAGAGTTCGAAATATTCTTTTTTACCTAAACTTAAAAAGAACGAATTCTTGAATTGGAAGGAGTTAAAGTTCTAATATTAGGAGAATAACTTTTTTAAATATAGAGAAAATAATTAAATGACTTCCTAAATATTAGGAAAACAATCCATTGACTGTTTTGTCTAGTATAAACTCTATTTTAAAGGGGTAAAAAGGGTAAACGACATTTCGCTAACGACTTTTAATATAGTATAGATAGATTAGCATCTCCTAATGTTGGGATCATGCATATTTACATTTATGACTTGTGACGCTACAAGGTAGATCCGATGTTTTTTGTTAATGCGATATATATTCATTATTATTTTTTTCTTAGAGGGATCCGCTAAATTGATGTTTTCTCTCATTTTTACCAATTCAAAGTGTAGTTTCATTGATTTTCTCTTTTAACGGTGTTTACGATATTCTTTAAAGTCAGATGACCATATGCACTTTAATGAGCCTGACACGATTGGCTGAAAGGTTTAGCTCCTAAATAAACCTCTATTGTCTTTTTTTTTTTTTAAGGGAAAAAGAGATTCAGAAAAATTATTCAAGGTTATTAATATTTAATTATTCACCATTTTATGTGGATATTAATATTTTCTTATTAGAAATACAATAAATAACAAGTAAAATTTTAAACATTTGAGCCCGGATTGGAAGAAGACAAAGAGCATACACAAATTGCAAGAAGTTGCAAAAATATCATATCCCTACTATCAACAACTAGCCATAGAACTTCAGGGTTTTAGCAGAGGTTTTTGTTTTTTTGAAACTTCACTCAGTTCAACTTCTTCCATTTTACCTTANCCCACCCACCATTAAAGCTGGCTTCTACAGCTTCTTACTCTCCAAGTCCAACATCGCAATGGAGAACTCAAAAACTCCCAAAAAGATTCAATTTTTATGTTATTCACAATCAAGAATTTGGAAAATTATCTCAAAGTTCATCACTTTCCACTTCTTCATTTCCAAAAACTCTTAAATTACCTGCAATTCATATACCAATTAATAATAATATTCAGTCCCAAACAACAGTGTGTGTATCCACTGATGAAAATCTTGAAGAATTGGTGAATTTGCAGAAAATCCCAAATGGGTTTTTGAATAAAGAATCAAATAAAAGAGTTTTTATTCAAGACCCACCTTGGGTTTCTTCACTTTTTATGAATAGTTTGTTTGTTAGAGCTAAACAGGTACTGTTCATGCTTTTAGATATGCTCCCTTTGTACCAATTTATGTGTCACAATTTCCTTTTTAGTATGTTCCAAAAATCTCACCTTGAAACAATTTAACTTTAAAATTGTCATTTTATCCTTATTAAGATGAAATATAGCCACATAAATGTCTCTGTCGTGCTATTTTTATGAATAGTTTGTTTGTTAGAGACAGATAGGTACTGTTTACATAGATACTAGTACTAACTATGCATTTAGATATATTTCTTTCGTCTCAATTTGTGTGATGCACTTTGAGTTTAGTTTGTCCAAAAAGAGAATGATATTGTGATACATTTAGAAATTATTTAACTTTAAACTTCCCGTTTTAACTTTAATGAGATGATTTATAGCTACACAAATATAGTTTACCTATAATGAGATGATTTATGATTGTGCTTTGCTTGAGCCGAGGGACTACTCTACCTTCGCAAAGTAGGGGTAAGGCTGCGTACACACTACCCTCCCCAGACCTCACTTGTGGGATTACGCTAGGTTTGTTATTGTTGTATAATGAGATTATTTATGGCCACACAATTATGTCTTGTTTTAGACCACAAGCTTCAAAAGTCTATCTATCTTAAACTCTGTGTCCTGTCACATAAAATGGGATGGAGAGAGGAGTAGTATTTATTCTAAACGGTTGTTTATTCAATTTAATAAAGATTTGCATTAAATAGATCATTGATTTGTTTTTGTGTTCGTTTACTTATATTGTATATGATTTTCATCAGGTTCAAGGGGTGAGAAGGGAATTTAGGGAAATTGAGAGACGGAGAAGGTACGCTATGTTGAGGAGGAGACAAATAAAGGCGGAAACCGAGGCTTGGGAGCAAATGGTAGAGGAATATAGAGAGTTGGAGAGGGAAATGTGTGAGAAGAAACTAGCACCCAATTTGCCGTATGTTAAAAAGCTGTTATTGGGCTGGTTTGAGCCATTGAGACAAGCTATAGAGAAGGAGCAGAACGCTAAGACGACCGTGAAACATAGGGCGGCGTTTGCGCCACATATTGATTCTTTACCTGCTGATAAAATGGCTGTGATTGTGATGCATAAGTTGATGGGATTGTTGATGATGGGTGGTAAAGAAGAGAGGTGTGTTCAGGTCGTCCAAGCTGCGGTGCAGATTGGCATGGCAGTCGAGAATGAAGTGAGTGTTGCATCTTTTAAATGTTGGTCCTGTTTATTGCTCTCTTGTGACTTTGTGTTATGTTATGCATCTGGCTTTATGTTATATTATGCATCTAAATGATGTGCTTTACGAAATGTTTTGTAATGGAAGTATGCTGTAAAAGTAACTAAAGAGATGCTTTTCACAACTCGAATACATCATCATCCAGTAATTATATGAATAAAAAAGGCTGGAAGTATCTGTCATTTCTGATTAAAATTTATCGCCTGTTACTTTAATGGCTCTCCGTTCACCTTTCAGTTGGTTATGAAGGTGTTGAGTGGCTCAAGTTGCGCTGCTCAATGCTAGGAATCCTGGCAAAACCATTTCTTTTTAACGTATGTGCTTCCCTCTAACTCCTTGATTTGCTTCTTTTTAGCTAGTTTTGTACAAATTAAACCGTGTCTTATCGTGCCAAACTCTTTAAATAGTATTTGCCTCTTTAGGGAATTAACATAGCCAAGAATTGTCTAGTTGTTTGGAGCACTAAGTGCTATTATGGGGGGGGGGGGGGTGCAATATTTCCTTTCCTCTTTAAAACAATGCTATGCCAGTGATTTGAAATTGACTGCATTAATGATATTTCTCAGGTTAGGATTCATAATTTCTTGGAGAAAACAAAGAAACTCCAGAAACATATGACTGGAGCTCAAAGTCAAGAAGATATGAGTAGGGAGACAATGATTCTAAGGAAACGGGTCAAAAGCTTGATTAAAAGGAATCGAGTAGTTGAGGTGAGAAAGCTGATGAAAAGTGAAGAACCCGAGTCATGGGGTCGGGATACACAGGCTAAGGTTTGTTATTTAGCAACTTTGTTCTCTATGAGAGCTACTAATGGCTGACATTTTAGGTAAAAATCTTATCTTAGTTGCTGCTTCTCTTAATCTCATGCAGTTAGGATGCCGGCTTTTAGAATTATTAACAGAAACAGCTTATGTGCAACCTCTAGTAGATCAGTCTGCTGATACTCCTCCTGATATTAGGCCTGCGTTCAGGCACGTATTCAGAATTGCTACAAGAGATCCGGGGTCAGAACGTCTTCCTTTTCTGATAGTTATATCCTAAAGGAGCATAACATCATAATTCTTTATTTATTTAAAAAATGCATGCTCCTAGGTGTTGGCTTCCAGATAGTAGACTCATGTCTTATTTTTTTTTTCACAAAATTGTTTGTTGTTCTTGTAGGAAGAACATTGTCAAGAAGTATGGTGTCATCGAATGTGATCCATTGGTTGTTGGGGGAGTTGACAGAACAGTAAGTTATTCAAACTTCTTTTGTTTTTATCATATCCATATTGCACTGACTCTATAAGTATTCAGTTAGTTTATTTTATAGTATAACTTTAGCCACTCTTCAAAACAGGAGTCGTACTGGAGCCCTTTTGGTTGTATATAAGCTAGAAGGTCTTGCTGGATTCTGTTTCTTTTACTTGTTTAAGTGATAGCATATGTTCTCTTTGCCAGTCAAAGGGTTTTGAACTAAAAAATAACATAACTTGTGTGCTAAGTTGCTCCGACACGCAGTTTAGGTGCCGCACCCATGTCGACACGACACTAGTATGGGTGTGGTTCTGGGATCCGCGCACCCGTATCCGTACTAGGATATGTATCCCCGAATCTTAGAATTTACATGTCGAAGGATCCGACCCTTAGATCCGCACCCGTGTTAGTCACCCGCACCCATGTCCGAGCAACTTAGCTTGTGTGGAAAGATGAATTTGACTTGAAACTACAATATTGCCCTTGTTGCCTGAAAATGAATGCTGGTGTCACATCAGGCTTGTTGGATTTATTTTATTTGCTGTATACCCCCACCTTCACATCCATTTCCTAGGAGCTTAAAAAATTTACAAAAGCCAAAAATACAAGTTTACTGCGCAGCTGCCAGGGAGAAAGAACAAAGAATTTATTATTTAGGTCTGCCGAATAAAGAAAAACCAGAGATTACTTGGCAGTTTAATGACTGTTATGCCTTTGATGATGTGACATTGCGCTTCAGGTTTCTAATATTTACTTATTGCAGGTTAAACAGATGATGATTCCTTATGTGCCTATGTTGGTGCCACCCAAAAAATGGAGAGGGTATAATTCTTTTTCAGCTTTTAGCGATAATGTCTCCGCGATCCTTTGTTTAGGTTTTAGTTGTAGTTAAGAGGTTTTATCTATCTTAGAACATGATCAGGTCGCATTCAAGAGAAATGTTATCGGGACTTAACTATCTGGCAATATTTATCTCAGGTATGACAAAGGCGGATACTTATTCTTGCCCTCCTATTTGATGCGCACTCATGGATCTAGGAGGCAACAAGATGCTGTAAGAAGTGTTCCCACGAAACAAATGCAACAAGTTTATGAGGTGACAGTTTGATTCTTAGTGCTCCAACCGAGTTGTGCAAAGTAATGCTGCGAGTTGTGCTCAACTGAATTGACTCTTTTCATTCTCTTATTTAATTGTAAAATTTGTTCATCGTAGTTCCAACAGTGATTCACTAAATCCATCTTGGGGCTGTTGATAATTAACCTGCTTCAGATTGTGCTCTAATAGACAGCGCTTTTTGACCTGTGTATTAATTTTTTCCGCACTCATATGCAGGCCTTGGATACCTTAGGAAGCACTAAATGGAGAGTGAATAAGAGGATACTAAATGTGGTTGAGAGTATTTGGGCTGGAGGAGGAAATATTGCTGGCCTAGTGGATCGCAAAGATGTAAGAAACACTTCTGATGCTACTTTATCAAAAAATGAGAAAAACTATTTTTGTTTGTTTTTTAGGTTCTAGTTATAAGTATCTGAATTTTGTTTTACCGTCTTATGAGGAGATACAGCACGAATTACAATATTTGTCAATACCAATATGCTAAAATTCCATTTAATCTTATGTGGCTGAGTCTAAAAGTTTATCTGGAAATTTCTGTCCCGTATAAGTATCCAAAAAAGTTATTCTACACTTCATAAGTTTCATATGCTTAGAGTGTTATCTATTCTGCTTAATATATTCAGTTCTCTTAGCTGTTGATATGATGGTTTCTGTAAAGCAATTCAGGTGGTAATGCCATTTCATATACCAGGTGTCCTTTGTAGGTTGTGTTTCATTGCAAGAAATTGTTTATTTGTAGGTTCCCATACCGGAGTTGAGCAACACCGATGATATAATGGAAGTGAAAAAGTGGAAATGGAAAGTGAGAAAATCCAAGAAAATCAACCAAGAGTTGCATTCCCAAAGATGTGACACAGAGCTCAAGCTTTCAGTTAGTCTACTTTTTTGGAACTCTTCTTCCTTTGTTTTTGCTTATTTATTTAGGAGTAAATTTTGAGCAGGCTTTCTTTGGACTAGGTTGCTCGGAAATTGAAAGATGAAGAAGGATTTTATTATCCTCACAATCTTGATTTTCGAGGACGTGCATACCCTATGCATCCTCATTTGAATCACTTGAGCTCTGATCTCTGTCGAGGAATCCTTGAATTTGCGGAAGGACGACCACTAGGAAAGTCAGGATTACGTTGGCTGAAAATACATTTAGCAAGTCTTTATGCAGGGGGAGTAGAGAAGCTCTGCTACGATGCACGCCTTGCATTTGTAGAAAACCACATTCATGACATATTAGATTCAGCAAACAATCCTCTAAATGGAAATCGATGGTGGTTAAATGCTGAGGATCCTTTTCAGTGCTTAGCAGCTTGCATCAACCTATCAGAAGCTTTAAAAAGCTCATCACCACATACTGTTATCTCCCATCTGCCTATTCATCAGGTAGAATACTTACATCTTTACATTTTTTTGTCTTCTGTTCAACTCCATTTTATCTGTTTGGTTTGGTGGTTAAAGAATGTAAAAAAGTTAATCTGTGAACAAAATAAAGATAAGTTAAATAAAGTTGAAACATTTCTATCTCGAAAATGAACATTTCTTTTAGTTTCCAACATTGGCTCAAAGTTTCAAGCTTTGTTTTGTTCTCATTGACTTTTGAAACAGTATATGGGGAAAGAGTATGCTGTGCACAATGATTACTTTGACTCAGCAGAAAATTGACATTCTTCTTTTGTTTTTTGTTTCTGGTGTGACTTTTGCTTGCTTTAAACTGATTTAACTTCTCTATTTTGTTCATGTTAACAACTTTCTCTTCATTCTGTTGTAGGATGGTTCATGCAATGGCCTACAGCACTATGCTGCTCTGGGGAGAGATAGCGTATGTGTGCTTTTCTATTTCGTCTTTCTGATTTTCTAACCTATCTTGACTCCTTTTTCTTCTGATTAGTGAACTTTAGCTTGTTCAATGATGTTTATCTTCTTTGCAAGTTTTCTTATATGCTAGAGTTACTCTTTATGCCATCTTCTGAGGTTGTGCGATTTTTAACAGATGGAGGCCGCAGCCGTCAACTTAGTTGCTGGAGAGAAACCAGCTGATGTTTATACTGAAATCGCTCTGAGGTATATTAGACTGATTAAAATCCATTCTTAAGTTACAGCTCAAAACTAAGCTCCCTTTTGTGGAATTTAAGTTAAGTTTTTGTTTTGATATTTTGACCGATGGATCTATCGACTGCATGTGGAGCATATGATTTTTCGGAAGGCTACAATTTTTTAGCAATTATTATTTATATTTTTATTGTCATAACCTATATCAACTGTGTTACAGTTATCTACCCCAGAAAGAAAAAAGAGTATAACAAACAAAGTAATCGTGATCATATTAAAAACCACCAATATATTTTTGATTTTTTTGTATTTTCCTTCCTCTAATGATTGTTGAAAACAACTATTGATTACAGGGTTGATCATATTATCAGAGGAGATAGTATCAAGGACCCTGCAACTGATCCTAATGCTTTACTAGCCAAACTCCTAATTGACCAGGTTTTCATTTGGTTATCTGTCTTTCTATCTTATTATCATTATCATCTCTCTTTTAACTTCAGGTTTCTAGGCTTGTTGCTTCTAGTTTTTTGAATTATACCAATTAAATATATTTGGTGCTGTCGAGACTTTCAGGTTGACAGGAAATTGGTGAAGCAGACAGTAATGACCTCAGTGTATGGTGTTACCTATGTCGGAGCACGTGAGCAAATCAAAAGAAGATTGGAGGAGAAGGGTCTTATCGATGATGATAGGCTGCTATTTACTGCATCTTGCTATGCTGCTAAAGTAAGCACTGATTATCTAATACTATAGCAAGCTACTAGCTGGTTTCTTAACTTACGTCACTGAATCTACTTGTTTTGCTTCTCTAATAAATTGCTTCTACTGATTTAATCAACACATACCTCGTTGGACATCGCTAATTTTCACATGACTGAATCCGTAAGATGAGATAGATCTTTTCCTAAGTGTCTTGCCTTCATTAACGGGATATCATGGTGTTTTAATCTTTTTCACCCATACCATTGACCATGAAAAATTTGCCTTAAGAGCTTACTTTATCGAAAGAAAAAAAAAGGAAGAAAATTTTCCTAAAAGCTTTTGCCAAGGCTGTTCAGGACTAACCAAACCGTTGGTAGTGTAAAGAAGACTAACTGATTCAGCTTTATGTTTTGACTATATATTTGTGCACGTGCTTCTCCTCAGGTGACATTAGCTGCTTTGGGGGAGTTATTTCAAGCGGCACGTGGCACAATGACTTGGCTTGGTGACTGTGCTAAGGTCCATACCACCTGCACCTACCATGCACCCTCTCCCTCCCCTCATTCTTTTTTAGAAGAATTTTCTTGACTATCTAGCTCTCTTTGTTTTCAGTTTATTTAGCTATTTAATATTATTATTGGATAATACTACTAACTACCAATAGGGTAATGTCAAACCTTGTTTGGTTTAACTTCAAAAGTTTAACTAGTGACATTTAACAGGTGATTGCTTCGGAAAATCAGCCAGTGCGATGGACGACACCACTGGGGCTCCCTGTTGTGCAGCCTTACTTTAAAACTCAGCGGCATGTTGTAAGTGTGTTTTTAATCAAGTTCCAAGTCTGTCCCTTGACAAGTTTTTTATTTTTATTTTTTTTAATTCGAGGGGGTTCTTATATTGTTTTGCAAATTGATTAACATGTTATCACCACTAATAAAGTCGCCCATTTTAACGGTTAAAATAGTAGGAGTTTGCTTCATAAGATTTTGTGTAAATCAGAGGAGAGGAGGCATGACTGAATAATTCGCGTGACATAAGAAATTTGCTTACATAGTGATCCTTTTTCAACTGCATGATATGCCTCGAATGAAGATACAAAACTTTTTCTGTTCGACAGGCGAAGTATTTGCAAGTTTCTCCTTCTGTCCTCTTCAGAAAAATCGGCCATGAATTTCAAGTCACTCATGCAACGTCTTTATTCGTGCTAATACTTTACTCCGTACATGTGCAGATAAGAACTTCTCTTCAAGTTTTGGCTTTGCAGCGTGAGGGTGATGCAGTAAGTAATACTTCTTATGGATGTGTTTTCTTTCTTTGTTAAGATTTCATATTTAAGTGTGATGCCTATTTTATTGCTACGTTGAACCCTAGGTTGAGGTCAGGAAGCAGAGAACTGCTTTTCCTCCAAATTTTGTGCACTCGCTGGATGGTTCACATATGATGATGACCGCTGTTGCTTGTAGGGATGCTGGACTACAATTTGCAGGTTTGCCTGCCCTTTTATTTCCAAAAATAACTATTATATAGTTGAGCTTTTGATCACTTATATGTACATGTATGTATGCCTACATACATTGTGAAACAGTTGAGAAACAGTTTCCTAAATTTAAGTCCTTCGAGTGAAGAAGGTTTTGTTGTCAATAAATTTCAGTATGGAGGGACTTCTGTTTTAGAAATCTTGATGTTGAGTTTGCTCTGCCTAGAGAATTGTGTATGTTTTATCGTTGATTGCTTTTATCTGGCTTTATTAGAGCTATCGCTCAAGTTTCTGGACTATTTTTAAAACTTGGGTTAGAGTTCATTTACTTGCTATTTTTTCAAGTATTGGTCTTGTTTGATACAATTTTTTTTTAAATTGAGAATATTTATCAAATTCCTAATCTTGTAGGGGTACATGATTCCTTCTGGACTCATGCATGTGATGTCGACCAGATGAACAGGATACTCCGTGAAAAGTTTGTGGAGCTGTACAGTATGCCTATTCTTGAAGACGTAAGTATTTTAAAATGAAGTTTCCTTTCTACTGAACTGTCTTTCAAGAGCTCCCCGATATCAGTTCCGCTTCTATTTCTCAAACTGCTCTTCTGTTATACATGATATCTTGTTTGCAGTTGCTTGAAAGCTTCCAGAAGTCATATCCAGCATTAATATTTCCTCCTCTACCAAAAAGAGGTGATTTCAATTTAAGGGAAGTTCTCGAGTCGCCCTACTTCTTTAACTGAGGAACTGATGATGCTGAAACACTTTGGACGAAATGGTATGTTTTGTTATCTGAACAAGCATGAAGCTTTTATGATGCTCGGACTTGTATTCCAGTGAAACATGAGAGCTTTATTTCGTTCTTGCACTGGCGCTTCTCAAGTAGTCCCATGTTCGTCACGGTTTACTACATAAGTTCTATAGGACGATAAAGTCAAAAGCCTCGGACATTTGCAGTAACATTGTTGCATACTGCATCAGAGAGTACGCAAGTTCAACTCCAAACAATGAAAATCCTGACTATCGCTACATGTAATACTCGGAAAGTAGAAGAAGGTGTGGCATCCATCTCTGCTTTATAGCTGAAAAATCACAGCTATGTACATTGGTTCAGTTTCTTTTAGATGCTGTACAGATATCTCGGGGAATATGATATAGCCGATTCCAAACTTGTTTCGAATTGAGGCGTAGTTGTTGTACATATATCTTGGAGGGAATTGTAACTATTGTAGTTTAGGGTGAACCTATTTAATGGTGCTCTTGATATGTATAGGCATATAAATTAGGGAACTGTTGTATCTAATACAGGAAAAACATACTTTTGTTTTTTCAAATTGAATTGCAGGACTAATTCTGATTTTCTGGAACTTAAGGAGTTAAACTGCTATATGCTATTTTATGACATTTTCTATTGCTCAATAGTTTGACAACCCTTGACATTATTTGGATGAAATAGTTCAACACAACATTATACAATTTAAATAGAAAAAAATGACCCTGCAAAGATCTCGTGTTTTATTTATTTTCAAATCTTTTACATGTAAAATTAAAGATTTCTTGGGACCTTTGCCGTAATTCTGACCACCTTGAGTATTTGCTATTTGTAAGGGTGTACATAGGTCGAATTGTCTCAGATTTTTGAATTACCAAACCAAACCAATGGTGTCGGGTTTTTAGCATGTTCGGTCTGTCATATAGTTAACTCCAATCCCGCTAAAATAAATTTTGTCAACCACAAAAGTAAAGATAAAAATTTAAAAAGAGAAGAAGTTTGCCATATATAATGTTCGGTTATAAGAAAATTTTGAATAAAAAAAATCTTTTCATATCGTAATCAAAATACTTGTTATGATTAATAATATTGATTTAATTAGAAATAGGGAATAAATATGGCAAATGAATTTAAAAAGAAAATCCGCCAAATAAGCTCATCATATAAATAGACTAGTAGAATTTGCTTACAAAACAAATTCTCATTTTATAAAAATTAAATGTTATAAAAAGCAAATAAAATAAAGCAAATTAACCTTTTTCACATTAGAGTTAGAATAGATGTAGGGAAATTGTTCACTGTGTATCTACTACAAATTGCATGCATTTTAAGAATTCTCTTTGTATGTAAACTTCAGTACTTAATATGGAGTATTATCACTTTTAGTCCGCGGCAAAAACTATTTACATTTGGTAGCCAAAATAATGTATAAAAATTGTGTAATTTTTTGTATATAACATACTACAATGCATTTTTCCACTTAAGATTAACATAAATCAATATCCATATCTTTGATAAAGTTAATAACTCTCCTAATACTTATACATTTCTCTTCCTTTCTTCCTCATCCATGGCCATTCATGTTGTAGGCATATAAATTTTATTGGAATTAAATCCGTAAAATATTTTGGACTATATATTAAATTCAAGACATATTAGTTCAAATAAATTTATTGGGCTCATATAATTGGATTAATTATATAAGTCCAACATATATGAATTAAATAAATAAATCTTAATTCATTGGGCTAGCCCAGTTAATTGGGCTAAAGTGATGAACCAACTTCATTAAGCCTAATATATCTTCTTCCTAGAGGCCCAGTTTGGTACCACGTGTCAAATGACATGGCACGCCACGTCAAATAGAAGAGCCAATAGAACCATGCCACGTATCAACATGACAAGGCATGCCAAGTCACATTAAAAGGCTAATGAAATCGTGCCACGTGTGCAAGTGACATGTTCTGGCCAATCAAATGCGGCCATGTCACACTTCAATTTGATTGATCGGAAAGAGTTTGTTCTTATCACAACTCTTCCCTCCCACAACTATAAATATGGGTCTTCATAACCCAGAAAAGAGACCAGAAGTTATAACAAGAAGCAAGAGGGAGTTCGTGGATCAAACGCTGCGGATTTCTCTAAAAGCTACAAGCATTCAACTGTTCTAAGGATTAAAAGATCAAGATGAAGATTCAAGAACAAGCTGCAAGCCCTTGGATTAAAAGTACGTCAGGATCAAGATCAAGCTTCAAGCACTTGGATTAAAATAAAATAAAATTCAAGATTAAGTTCGGAGGCTCTTTTATTTACCGTTGAAAAGAAGAATCAGAGGATTCATAGAGATTGTAACACTCAATATTTGAAATAAAATACTACGATTGTTGCGATATTTTTCGGTCTTGATTTTATTTTCTCGACACAATTTATTGTCAACAAATTCTGGCACGCCCAGTGAGACAATCTCTACCTCTCATCTCGACTTTTTAATCACCAAAGTTCAAGAACAACAAAATGACTTCCAAGAAAATCAACTCCAGTTCAACTTAACCCAAGTCTGCTAATTCCAGGCTCTATGCTGATGTGGAAAACATACTCGAAGTTACCTTTGGAAGCTTTGGACCAGTTACGAGGAGCAAAGCAAGCTCGTTAGGACAACAAGCACCCCAAGTGCCGTCCGCATCTACCCCTGTTTTCGGATCTTCATCCTCAAAAGGATCAAGATCTTCCACAAATGCACTCGAAGGAGGAAGTGATGTTGCTGAAAAGATCAAGAAAACTCTTGCTCTGCTTGACCTCTCCAGATCCAAACACTTTGCAGTGAAGGAACATGATGATGCTTCAAGTGATGGATCCTCCCCACTTACACCATATAGCGTGAGCCAATCAAGGATCAATCTGTGTGAAAATCCATGCTACTCTCCACCGTCCATGACAATCATGCAAGCCATGGTGACAAACACTTCATTTGTGGAGCAGCAGTTGGCAAACTTGACGGAAGCCATCGCTGGCTTGACCAAGTGCATGCAAAATCAAGATGCTAGAATCGACAAGCTAACAGATAGGGTGGGAGTCTTTATGGAAGAAGAATCAACCCATGCACCTAGAAAACTCCCAGAAGTTCAAGAGATTGATGCTCCCCCACGACAAGTTGCATGCACTAAGGAAATTCCAGTCTCTTCGGAAGGGATGATTCCAATCAATGAACTAAAGGAGTTTATTAAAGGGACTATAAGAAATAAATATGAAGTTGCTTCCAAGTCCTCCTTTACCTATGCAAAGCCATACACTTCAAAGATCGATATGTTGAAGATGCCTGCTGGCTATCAACCTCCGAAATTTCAACAGTTTGATGGCAAAGGAAATCCAAAGCAACATGTGGAGCACTTCGTTGAGACATGAAATAATGCTGGGACTTATGGAGATTACCTCGTCAAACAGTTTGTCCGATCATTAAAAGGAAATGCTTTTGATTGGTACACGGACCTCGAGGCTGGATCTGTTGATAGCTGGGATCAACTAGAGCAAGAATGCCTCAATCGCTTTTATAGCACGGGATGTACTGTGAGTATGATAGAACTCACAAGTACTCATCAACGGAAGAGTGAACCAGTTATCGACTATATCAATCGTTGGAGGAATGCAAGCCTCAACTGTAAAGACAGGCTTAGTGAAGCTTCTTGCATAAAGATGTGCATCCAAGGTATGCATTGGGTATTGCGCTACATCTTGCAAGGTATCAAGCCTAGCACATTTGAAGAACTTGCAACTCGTGCCCATGACATGGAATTGAG
The DNA here is from genome assembly GCA_005239505.1 of Nicotiana paniculata. Lineage (NCBI taxonomy): Eukaryota > Viridiplantae > Streptophyta > Magnoliopsida > Solanales > Solanaceae > Nicotiana > Nicotiana paniculata. The sequence goes on along the minus strand of ML345218.1, from coordinate 549 downwards.
CATGGCCTCTGCTGGAAATGAAAGGCTGCCCATCTATGAACCTCGCAAAGGGAACGACAAGCAAGAAGTCAGAAAATGGAGCAAGCTTGTACCAAGATCTGAAAATAAAGAAGCTATGAATGTCAACACATCACTTGTGAAGTTCACGACGAAGGTGAGAAAAAAGCAGAGTATGAAATCCACTTCATTTCAAGATAAGCCAAGTGGAAAGTTGACTCTAAAAGAAATGCAAGAGAAAGATTACTTCTGGATTCTGATGTGCCAGCTATTTTTGAAGAACTCCTCGAGTTAAATCCTATTGAGCTTCCAGAGATGAAGAGACCAAATGAAGCTGAGAAAATCGATGACCCAAATTATTGCAAATATGATCGACTTGTGAGCCACCATCTGGAGAAGTTCTTTGTCTTCAAGGACAAAGTTATGGACTTGGCTCATGAAAAGAATATCGTGCTTGAAGATGAGAAAGCAAGCGCAAACCAAGTCTCGATCATATTTGGCTCATTCAATCCAGACAAATTATGTAGTTCTAAAGAAAGTAAAGATGAAGAA
>ML345217.1:0-34845 GCA_005239505.1 Nicotiana paniculata | reverse complement strand
TATATATATATATATATATATATATATATATATATATAAATAATATACACATTCTATATATATTTTGGCTAGTAAATGCAATTAGTTTCGGCCGACAGGTTAATTTTATATTTTTTCTTTAAAACAGGAATGATCCAACCTAGCCTGACCCAATACCCCTATACGTAAGTTAAAATAATACTAAAAATGAAATTTTTCCCCATAAAAAACTTAATTCGGAATGCATGAGATTCTGACAAAAAGATAATGAAACAAAAGGTATAATTATAGAGCACTTGAAATAAAAATGATATCAATTGAATAAAAATCTTTAAAAAAAAAAGAAGAAGAAGAAGAAGATAGAAGTATCATGTTTTGAAGGATTTACTATTCACTTTTAGTATTATTTTATTATATGTATATGAGTAGTGGGTCGGGTGGGCCAGGTCAAGTTGGGTCAACCCTATTTTAAGCGAATTATTATTTATTAGACTGAAGAGAAAAAATACTACTGAAAAATTATATTTTTCGATCATTGTAATTTTTGTGTGAGTTAATAACAGTTGTATAATTTTTGTGTGAGAAAATAAAGTTGTATGACTTTGATGGGGGAAAAAATCATAATTATATGATTATTTGTGCATTTATAGTGTTACAACGAAAAATGTTTAACTATAGCTACATGAACAATGACAATTTATATATTCGATTTCAAACGTAAAATTCAGTAACAATTTATATAATTGGCTCCAACATCCTTTAAATTGTCAGAAATGAGGAATCATGTCATACTAATTTTTTTAAAATATACAATTTTGATTTCAAATTTGTATTTTAAGCAAAGTAGATTAAGTGAATAAACATTATATATTTATTTCCTTTTTTATCCCAATAAAGGAATTAGGTTATAAAACTAGCCGTTAGAAAAAAACACCCTATTTGCGCCGCCCACCCTAACGTTCAAAAAATCTCTCTTTTCCAAAATCTCTCTCTCTATATATATATTCTTCACAAAATCCCTTCATATTTTCTATCAAAATCTCTCTCAACCCTTCCTTCTCTCTTCTTCTTCCCCTTCAGTTTCTCAAAAATAATCAAGAAGCAGCAGAAGAAGAAGAAAATTCTCTTTTTTTCTGTTAAAAAAAAAAAGAATCTTGAAATTAGAAAGCGTTAAAAATTCAGATGGCTACAATGAACAGCGGAAACAACAGCAATACTCCAGCAACTGCTCAAGTTATGCCTTCACCTAAACAGACTTTGCCTACTGCAAAAACTGTTGATACCCAGTCTGTTCTTAAAAGGTAAACTTAATTTTATGCATCTCGGTATGTTATGGATGTGATATTTGTGGGTTATGCATTTTTTTTTCTTGATCTCGGGCTGCTTTTGTGGATCCCTATGTAAATCATTTAATTTGAACTTCAAACTGTGCAAATAGTTAGTTTTTGATGATTTATGCATCTGGGGTATGTTTGTGATGTGGTGGTTCTCATGTTTATGCATTGAATTTCCCTGATCTGGGGTTTTGAGATGATTATTGATCCGTATGTGGATCATTCAAATTCGAATTTTAGAATGTATTATTTCCTTGAAATATTTTTTATTAATCATTTCTTGAATTAAAGGTTTGAATTCATCAATTTTATGTCCTGAATCCTGTATGTGCAAGTTCGTAGGTGTTTGCGGATCTGAGTATATGTTTGCTGTGATTTTTAGTGCTCATATATTTTGATATCTTGATATGGGGTTTTGGGAATGTTTTTGATCTGTGTGGTGAATGAATAACTAAGATTTTAAAGGGTTTTACTTACAAACTTTTGAAAGTGCTAGTTTTCCTTTGTTTAGACTATGAACTCATGAATCTCCGCCTATGTTGCAGAAGTTAAGATACCAATATTCCTTGTTTCTCAGTACTTTTTTTTTTAATGTTAACACTGTTTTTTTTTCCTGGGGTTTTGGGGATGTTTTTGACCTGTATGGTGAATGATTGATTCAGTTAGTAGGTTTGTTAGCGAAGATTTTTAAGGGATTTTCTTACAAGATATATTATAAGCTATGTTGCGCGGATTCTCCAAAATGTTGCTGCACCCATGTAGGATTCTCCAAAATTGCTTTTGGAGAATCCGACACGCACCCAACAACATTTTCGGAGAGTCCGAGCAACATAGATTATAATTGTTGGTTTTCAATCGAGTTACTGGTTTCTTCATATGAAGTTCGTAGTTTCTGAATACCATTTCTAGGGGAATAGCATGATATGAGTTGAGCTTAAATGAAGAGGTGAGGATTCATATAAACTAACCTAACTTGTTTGAGACTGAGGCATCGTTGTCGTTGTTGTGTTTGGTGGGAAAGGGTTGTGTTTCTAGTACTTGATTTTTGATATGTCAATGTTGCCTGAATGTATAAAAATTGATGTGTCCAAGTAGTTCCTGAGAAGAATTGATGTGTTTAGGCTGATTGATTTGTCAATGTTCCAACTCATGACTCTCAAGCCTATGTTGCACTAGTTGGGATTTTAATAGTCCTTGTTTCTCAAATTTATTACATACAATAGTTAGATATCTGAGCAACTTGTTTTTAATGTTTCAGTGTTTTTATATTTCATGTTATTCACTATTCTGATGAAGGTGTTTGTTGTTGTATAATCAGGTTGCAGTCTGAATTGATGGCTCTAATGGTAAGGAATCTAAGATATCTATACTACTCATTTCTACTTCTTTTTGAGAAATATCTTTAACTTAAGGTTGTTTTAATGATACTTTAGATGAGTGGTGATTCTGGGATATCTGCATTTCCTGAAGAGGACAACATATTTGTTTGGAAAGGGACAATTACTGGTAGCAAAGATACTGTTTTTGAAGGAACAGAATACAAGCTTTCGCTTTCATTTCCTGCTGATTACCCTTTCAAACCACCAAAGGTTAAATTTGAGACTGGTTGCTTTCATCCCAATGTTGATGTCTATGGCAACATCTGCTTAGACATTCTTCAGGTAACAGCTTGACGGGACGCAGACTTTGTTTAGTTGTTTCATTGTTTCATCTGGACTTAGGTATTTTCGACACAAAACATAGATATACAATGCGTTCTGATGTGTGGAAAACTATATTATTACAGGATAAGTGGTCATCTGCTTATGATGTGAGGACTATACTTATCTCAATTCAGAGTTTGCTTGGAGGTAAAAACCTATGCAATTTTCTGACATTTTCCAATTTGATCTTATTATATTAAACATTTTCTAATATCCTTTTCTTGATATCCTGTTTTGGATGTATCAGAGCCAAACATAAGCTCACCTCTAAACACTCAGGCTGCAGCTCTTTGGTGCAATCAAGAAGGTAAATCCTTAAATTTCTTGTAAGTTGAAATTATCAACTGTTTTTTTAACAAGTCATTGCCTTTTTTTTTTTTTTTTTCTTTCTGCAGAATACAGAAAGATGGTTGAGAAGCTATACAAGCCTAGTGCATAGCTAGCTTACTAGTGCAGGATTCCATTTTTCTTCATATATATGGAGCAAATTTAGTTGGAACTTCATTGCTATTTTTTTTCTTGTTGATGTTGGATAATCCTCTCTTATGAGAAAGAGGAAACGCTGTACTTTTACAAAATATGAGATATAGAGTATCATTTCAAATCTTATCCCTTCTTTCTCCAATTCCTTGGTGTGTTATTATCTAAATGCAGAAGAAGTGCTACAACCATGAAATTAATCTTATATGTATTATCAATTTTGATTAGACCTTGTTCTTCTCCTTGCTTGCTATGTGAGACTCGTTAGTTAATCATGATTTGTCCTTTCATTCTTAAAATTCCAGTGGAATGGCTTAGCACAGAGAAAGCCAAAAACTCAAGCCAGAGGCAGAAAGGAGAAATACTAAAGTATTAAGTGGTAAATAACTCACATTCAACCAAAATATTCATCATTTTTGGAGCATGGGGGCCAGTTAAGTCTGGCAGGTCGGCCGGGCCTGACCCGGGACCGGGCCCACGGCCCATCTGGGCTTGTGGGCTAAACGGGTCCGCCCGTGGCGGGTTCGGTCTAGACGGGCCTGGGGGAGGGACCGTGAGCCTGGGCCTGTTTAGCCCGGGACCGGCAGGCGGGCTTGGGCCGGTTCAAACGTGCCAAACGGGCCTTACCAACGGATAAACGTACCAACACCTACTAGTCTTGTTGCTAACCAAACTGATAGTTATCCAAATGATGCCCCGACTGACCCTTCTAAACGGTCCGAAACATCTCTTGTTTGGCACTTTTTTACTCAACTAAGAGATCAAAATATAAGGCTAAGTGTAAAACTTGTGGCGTCTTGATATCTCATAAATTTATTGGAGATCGTGGCGGTACGGGTAGTTTGACCAGACACATAATGAAAACACCCTAATGATAATAAAACTAGATTACTTCAAATGAAAGCTAGGCAAGAGGGGACAAGTGTAGGTACCCAGGGAATTAACACTAGCACCAGTTCAAATCTAGTTCAATCGGGAATTAACACTGTTACCGGTGGCATTTTGTATTACGATCCAAATAAAGATCGTGAAGAATTGGCAAAAATGATTACTGTTATGTGCTTACCAATAATCCTACTTTTAAAGGATGGCCTCGCACAACCGTAAAGGCTGATGAATATGAACAATATTTGCGTTATTTATTTACTCATATTAGTAATCGTGTTTCTATTACTACTGATATTGGTAGGAGCGGTAATCATCTTACTGTTACCACTCATTAGATTGATGAGGACTGGATAATGCAAAAATACATTATTACTTATAGAATAATTACTTCAAGTCACACAAGTAAGTTTATTGCTAAGACAGTTGCAGATATTTNATTATTGCTTATAGAATAATTACTTCAAGTCACACAGGTAAGTTTATTGCTAAGACAGTTGCAGATATTTGTAGATATTTTTGCATTAGAGATAAAATAATGTCAGTTTCAATGGATAATGCTTCTAGTAACACTAATGCTATAGGCTTTCTTACAACTACACTAAGTCTTGCATTTAGTAATATTTTTCATGTTAGATGTATTTGTCATATTTACCATTTAATCGTCGGTGATGGTCTGTAAACTTTAAATTTTGAAATTGCAAAGGTTAAATTCGCTCTTCATTGGCTTTTTTATTCAAACCGTAGAAGTAGAGTTAGAGAATATTATAAAAAATGTGATGAATTTGGCCTTAGAGAAAGAAAGGTTCCTAAACCTTGTCCGACTAGATGGAATTACTTGTATGAAAGTTTAGTTGTTGCATATGAATATAGAAACCCAATAAGTGCAACCTATAATGCTCGTGTAGGTGGTGGTGATGATGATGACGATGAGCACCTTACAAATCAAGATTGGGCTAATGTTAAAACTATTCTAGATTTTTGAGAACATTTTTATGTTGCTACAAACGAATTATTTGGGCAATATTATGCTACTATTTCTAACTGTTTAGTTTATATTTCATCACTTGCAGAATTATTTACTCAATTTTCAGAGGGTGGGATAGTTTACCAATGTGCTATTGATGATATGAAAGATAAGTTTAAAAAATATTTTTTCCCTATCCCCCCTCTTTATGGTGTTGCAGCCATGTTAAATCCTACCATGAAATTAGGAGGTCCTCACTATACTTCAATTGAGAAATATGATACACTTATAGATGAAAAAGCGTCAATTAAAATAAATGCTGAAACAATTTATAATGCTTATCAAGTTATATTAGATCATGCTAGACTAAATGTTCCAACTCCTACCTCGTCTAGCTCGCAGTCATCTAAAAGATCTGCGGGACTAAAATCACTTAGTTCTTGGACGGGGTTCAGGGGTTCTCAAGGTGATAATATTAGTGATAGTTCACAACTAAATGAGCTTCAAGTTTATTTGTCGCAGGGACTTGAAACAGAGAATCCCGACGGCACCTTCAATGTTTTGGAATGGTGGAAGGACAAAGAAAAACACTATCCGGTCCTTTCAAGGATGGCTCGAGATATCTTAAGTATTCAAGCTTCAACAGTGGCGTCGGAGAGCGCTTTCAGTCAAGCAAGACTTCAAATCGGTGATCATAGATCGTCTATGAGGGAGAGCTTGGAAAAATCAGTACTTTTCAGAGATTGGATCCGTTCAGAGAGAAGAAATTTTGGACTACTTGAATCACAACCAGAGATAGACGAAGCTTATAAAGAAATGCTAGCGGAACTTGCGGAGGATGCTGCCACCAACGGAAATTCCCAAAACCTTGAAGGATTTATGAAATTTGTTAGAGATAATATGTAGATTAACATGTAACTTGTATTTTGGCACATCTTGATTAGTTTTTTTCCTTTTAATGGTGGTATTAGTACCTTGTTGTGCTCATTCCATTGGGGGGAGGAAGACTAAGAAAGATATTGTCATTTTTTTAAATGTCGTATTAATAAAAATTATTTGCTTACATTTTTGTTGTGTTTAAACTTGAATTACAAGACATAAGTCATAATTATATAATATAATTTACAATAAATTTCCTTAGATAATATAATATAATTACATAAAAAAATTATTTTTCTTAAAATAGCCAACGGCTATAATTTGAAAAACTAGCCGTTTGGATTTTTTAGTGCAAGTTTGAATATCTCTTTACAATTTTTGTGTTTTAAATTTGAATTAAAAGATTTATGTCACAATATTTACAAGAAATTGCCTTAGATAAAAAAAATTTTAAAAAATAACCCGGATCGTTTAGGCCCGTTTGGCCCCGGCCCACTTAGCCCGGGCCCATGTGGGCTTAGGCCCACAGCGGGGAGGTTCTACCCATTAGGACCGTTTGGCCCGGGACCGCCTGACCCAAGCCCGCCTGGACCGGGGCCGTTTGGCCCAGGCCCGGCCCAAACGGCCCAGGCCCGGCCCAGATTACACCTTTAGGGCCAGTAGATTGACAAGAGTGTTCATGTGCATCATATTTTGGATACTAAATCCGTTGATGGGTCAAGCTATTAGATGATTAGAGCAAAAAGTACGGTAGGTTCTGAGACACAAGCTACTAGTTGGATTTAGGCATGTCTTTTACACCAAACCTTTGCCATCCATAAGATTCAACATGAACATTGGAGTATTATTGTGTAGTGGGCATCCTAAATATATGTGGAGAAAGACGTAAAAGGAAAGTTAGAACGTCTAATTATAAATCAGCCAGGCCTACATGGGAAGTTGAGTGTTGCACCAGTTCACTCAAGGTTCACCGTTCACCCACAATGATGTCTCGGGGCGTTCGCTCATGCTTGACTTAGACGCACAATGCAAGACGAAAACAATGTGTCCTCCACAGAGAAGTTTTTGTTTTATAATATTGGAATGAGACGAGCTTAAATAGAGCGACATCCACACTAAGCATTCTTGTAGCAACTTATTTAAAATTGAAGCATAGTAGTAACTAACAGTTGTGGTATAACAAGTGCAGTGATGGTTATTCATGCCAACTGCTATGGAGGAATCTGCCATAATTCTAACTTTGGTCAAACCCAGCGAATATATGAACAATAATCCTTATAATTAGATTGCAGTAGTACTATTTCATAGTTCCACAGGTACAAAGCCAAAATTTGAAAAGAGGAACATAGTTAAAAACATAACTTTGATTAATATGGTAAAGCCAGCAAATGCTAAAACCATGTTAATTATCACCATTCAAGCTAAAAAACATGATAACTCTTTAACAGGCAGTTCCAACAAGACTTCAAAAGACCTCAGCATTAGAATTCTAACATATTACACTATAAAACCTGGCCTAATACATTGATCGTTGAACGTCATAAATCTCCTCAAGGGTTCTAACTAAGGACATGGCAGATCTAAAGCACCCAACAGAATTCTCTTCGATCTCGATGATTTAACCCAAAAGACTATATGATGTTTGAGTAGAATTAATTCTTTGAGGTAAGCTGCCTCAAGTTATACTTGGACAATTCCTTGTACTTTTCAACAACTCCAAGCAAGCACACAGTCTGCAAAATATGAAGAAAACAACGATCAGACAAGTCATTTTTCTTTAACATTTCAACCAGAAGTAATGGACATCAAAGGTGTAAAGAACTAATTATTAGGAGTAGCTTTTTCAAAAATGATATATCGAATTATCTCCTATCAAAGATTCTTAATACAATTCAATCTCAACATTATTTAATTTAAACCTTGTGAATAGGTTCCGCATGTGCGTCAGGATAGATAAACAGATTAAACACCTAATTGATGATATATAATGCTATTGCTGGAATGTAAATTATACTCTTCTTTCCATCTGAATGGCATAGTAATGCCTTAAGCAAAAGAGGCTTCAACGACAACGCCATTACAGGGTAGGAAGATGGCTAGTATGCCTTCAACACACTGCCCCAAGTCATGGACTAACGAAGAGAATATAATCTAGCTTTCATGGCACAACATTCGTTTGCACATAGTAAAGCTAAACTCTCTTGGGGGATTTACTGGGAGTATTAGACACTCCTTTGACAGTATCTTCTTCCATGGTGTTAGCTGACTAGTAGAGTATCTAATGCTGAATGCTTTGCATATATCAACGAAAAGAGAAAATAGAAGTAGTACAGCCAGGGCCAAAGGAACCGAGTTGTTTGTACGGTAGAGAAATGCAAAAAAAATTATAGAACACATTTATAAGAAAAGATGTGTACCTTGACTATTTGAACCACTATGTTTATATCAGGGTTGCTAAGATCAACTTTGTGAGGTGAAGGAACAGATTTAGCCACTGTATCAATGATTTTCATCTTATTAATTCCAGTATTTGCTCGAGCTTCATAAAGCACTGCAAACTGTGAGAGAATATTGATTAGGCTAGAGACTTGATTCACTCTTCCAAAAATATGAGTTGACTGCAACATAAATGCAGTTCACAAAACATAATTTCATCCTATTTTCACATCTCTGACACTTGTAAACAAAAGTTACAGATAATTATATTTCATAAAAATACATTGGAACCAAAGCATGTCCAAAGAGAAGTGGATATCATGTAGCTAAAAGATCCTGGATCAATTAAGTGCAAGGCCTCTTGCAAATGCGGAATACATCCACAAAGTGATTGTTTGTTAAGTTTCACTATCATTTCTAGCTATACATTCAAACATTAGAAGAGTTTCGATGACATGCCAAGAGAAGAGGCTTCATAGTGAAAACAATGGCCTAGGAAGTATGAATATGACCTTTTTTGGAGTGTCAGTTTCAGCAGGTAAGTACTGTTCAACAAGAGGCTTTATTGCTCTTCCAATTTCCTCCTCTGATGCATAACATGTTACTTCAATTGGTAACACTCTCAATATGAACCTGTTGAAGGCTATGACATTCTTGAGCAAGAGATATTAAACAAAGTAACCTGCCACACATAAAGTGAACATATTTATAGAGCTGTCTAGGAATAAATTTTAGCATATAAAAGAACCTTGATACGTGTCTCTTCGTCGAGGCAAGAGAGGACATCATATGTTGAATGATTTCCTTAGGGTTGGGATCTCCATCTTTCTTGCGCATTTGAACAAAAACAACACCATTGCAACCTGAGTCGAGGTAGTTAAAACGCCTCTGTTTTCAGAAAGAAAGCAATGTATTACGAAAAATATTTCCAGAAACAAGTAAGAAGAACTACATTGAACCAAACAATTTGGTAACCGGTCACAAAGTTATACGCTAGAGTTGGTGCTTTTTGATTAACTCAAATGAGAAGCAACAGATAAAATCATGACAGAAAGAGTATCTTTCTTTAAAAGGTAAATAAAAGTGGTGTACTAAGACAGTGCACATTTGTACAAAAGTTAAAGGTACAAGAGTAGTCAGACAGAGAGTATCTTATACCAGTATATAGACCTACGTCAACCACACATTCAAAGGGGAGGAAAACAATCTCGCCCTTTCAGTGTGAGATTATAAAGACATTTTGTTCCATTGTGCTCAAACAGAAATAGCCCTAACAAACATCTGTCATGGATGAGCAGGAGACATGCAACATAGATACTTGTTCACACATAAAGAAAGCCATGAGTAATATACTTACCTAGCACAGGAACTAAAGTAGCAGCTTACTTGAAAAAATCAGAAATAATTACATCTACTTACCTTACTTTTGTCTCCCAACTCAGCAAGCTCAGCTTCAATTAGTTTATCAACAGATTTCTCCTCTGTCTTACCAACAACAATATTTCCAGCTTTTGGTGCTTCTCTTTCCACGCATTGTTTCTTTGAGGGTGGCTCCCCCACTTCACTATCTTTTTGTTTATGAGTTGTCTCTAGCTCCTCTTTCTTATCAGCATTTCCTTGTATTTGCTCATCGGCAGAGATGTTGTCCTTGTTTTCAGGCCCTGATCCACCATTTTTCAAGCTGCCTATTTCTTCATCAGTTTTCTCCTGATTCTGCTCAATTTTTGAAGTCTCCTCCTTGGTCTGATTCTCATCATTTGCTTTGTCTTCATCAGCTTCACCACCATCATCATCATCACTACTAGATGAATCAGAGTATGTGAAAACAATCTTTTTGTTTTTAGGTTCTTCTGATAATTCTCCATGACCTAAAGTTGAACCCGTCCCCTGTACCAGCTCATCGTAAAACTGCACAAAAGGGAAAAAAATTCATGGGTCGCGCCTACGACGACCTACATAAACCGAACAAAGAGCTTTCTATTGTTTTGTCCTTCTCCACGAATCAAGATATAAGGCAAGCTTCGAATCTGAACAAAGGCTCCAAAAGTCATACTGTAGGCCAAAGATATTTTGAAACAAATACAGTTATTAATTTTCAAATAACAAGTATCCCTTTTTGACATTCTTTAGATAACAGGAAAAATATTTACCACTTGGGAATAGGTTTGTCTTGTTATTATGCTGGTTTTGAACCTATTGCTTTTCGAGGAGTATTTTGACCTTATCATAGATTCATAACCAGTAAAAACATAGGGAACTTTTAATATTATTATTATTATTATCATTACTATTATTTATATATATTTAACTTATTTTTCACTTTTATTTTTATTTGGTATGATAATGACATGAGTTGAGCTTAAAATAGAGAAACAAGGCCAGGGCGGTGGATTCATATAGTCGACCAGATTTTCTTTTGGAATTGAGGCGTAGTAAGTATTGTTAGATAACAGGTAAAGCATAAGGATCAGAAGTGTCATGAAAAAAACATTCTAGTTCACAAGTGTGCTTTTTAAACTCTTCACAGACTACCTTATGAGCTTGTCCTTTCTGGTGTTCGACATTAGAATTTGTTTTACTAACAGACATTGAACCCTTGCAACATACTGAAGTCCAAAATGAAAGAAGTAATCATCGTTACACAATAACTAACTTTTCCGTTCTTTCTTGCTCTAACTACATAGTTAGAACTAAAAGAAATATTTGCAGAGAGTAATTTCTAATTGGATGTACGAACGACCAAATGTCTGGATCAATGCAGTTACTTGTACTTTGTCAATAAAGGAGGTAAGTGTGATGTTCATTCAAAGAAAACACCAACTTCTAATATTCTACTGGCGTTTCAAAAATATCTAAAATTCATTTCTTTAGAAAAATATAAATTACTATGTCTCAGTTATATGCAAAAATTAGTAAAATTAACCCTCAAAAGCAAAACAAAAAAAGAAAGTTTAGCTAGCCAGAATGCAGAAATGAATATCTTCACACTCACATAAACAGTAACTTGAAGATAATTATAAAAGATAGAAGCTTTTTGGGATTTTGAAACATACAGAGTCAATAACATTAACAGCTTCTTGAGAGGCTTGTCTTTCTCTTCCACCATCACATGTTATATAAAACCCTTGTACTCCTGGCCTTAAAGGGTATCCACCTTTCTTCACTGCTTTCTATTTTATGCACAAAAACCCATAATTAATCACCAATTTAAAAACCTTTTATAAAAAAAGGCAGCCCGGTGCACTATGCTTTCGGGAAAGGCCAGACCACGAAGGTCGAAGCTTTACCCTCCGTTTGTGCAATTGAACCCGTTGGAAGTTGGAAGCAACTTTACCGGTTAACCTTTTAAAAATATTACAGCACTGTAATACGTATATATATATACATGTATTTTACATCTACAGAGAGAAAAAGAAAAGGGGTACAAAGTGATTACATTGTTGGGACGATAACGTTGCTTGTTCTTTGTTTTGTTGGTAGCTTTTGGCTTTGATTTGTTGTCTGTAGCCATTGAAGTGAAGAGAGAGTTACAACAGTGACTGCAGGAGAAAGAGAGTGACTTTTGAGAAAAATATCATACTGTATGAGGTTTTTAAGAATTTTATTTAGAGATTATAAAAGCCCAACTAATGCTTTGAACTAAGCCCGTCAAAAGATAAAAGCCCAATTAATCTTTTGAACATAAGCTAGCCCAATTGGCATATTGGCTTCTCTCTCACTTTGTCTTTTTCTTTTTTTTTTAGAAAATCTCACTTTATACCTGCCCAAACTATTTACCCTTTAATACCCAAGCCCAAAGGATTTACTTTTCTTTTCCTACCTATACGGCCTAAACTATTTACCCGCCTACCCAATCCCTTTTCCCTTTTCAATTTCTCTAAACAACCAGAGCTCTACATCCCAAACGCTCTTTTCCCCTTTTAAAAAACACCCATAGCTTAGTCTTTTCAATGGATAATGAAAATCCAGCACAAACCCATGTATTTTTATCCAATATTTTTTTAGAATTTTCTATATAAAGTTTTTATATTATTTTACATGAGTTTCGCTCCAAAATCCTCTTTCTATATTAGTATATTCTTTTTTGTGTATTTATTTGTATTTCTAAGCCCATGTTGTGGTTATATATTAAGCTTTCCAAATCAAAAAATTTGTGTGTCTTTGAAGACCCATCATGGTTGATCTTGAAGCTCCTAAATTTAAAATTTTATTTTTAAAATTTGATGTTTAATTCAAAGTGGGTGCTGTAAAGTATTACTTATGGTACTTTCAAGAAGTTTATAGTATAATTTGTTCGCATTTGGAGCTGATTTGAGGTGATCGGGATCGAATTTTTTAGCTGAAAATCGGAAAAAAACATAGTTACCCAATAGTATACCGCTATAGTATACAGTATGTTGTAGGAGTATATACCTATGTTGTAACAGTATATTGTTATTGTATACAATATACTGCAATGGTATATTATAATATTGGAAGAAGAACACAATTGCCTAACAGTATACCACAGTGGTATATAATATATTGTAGGAGTATATAGCTATACTGGAACAATATACTGTTATAATATATAATATATTGTAATGGTATACTGTATAATAGGTAATAAAATACAACATGTTGTAATAATATACAATATACCATAATAGGATACTTCGACTACTATTTGTTGAATCATCTAGGTGTTATTGTCCAAAGCTAAAGTCATGGTTATAGTAACATTATATTGTTACAGTATACAATATAACATAAAAATGTATTGTAATAAATGAGTTTTTTTTTATTTCTTTTATTTTTTCAAACTATGTCCTTGCAAATATTTTCTTAAATTAATGTTTTTGATGGATTTCCACGACAATAATATTCACTGTATAAGTAGATGTCGGAAGACATAAAATTGTAATATAGCTATTTGGTATATTTATATGGAATTTTGGTATACCATTGTGACAATAATTTTACAGTAACATTAAATACTAATATGTTATTTTATTATACTAATAAACAATTGTATTATAATGATATATAATTTTGAATCATATGTGCAAGAAATATTTACAATAATACATACATTTAAAAAAATGAAAATGCAATGAAAAAAAGAGACAAGAGAAAACAGTATAATGTATAAATTGTTTTAATAATTGATTTTTAAGAAAAAAGATAAAAAGAAAGACAAATAGTATATTATACTATCAATTATATTAAAGAAGATGAATAAATATCAAATATATCAGTTATATTTTATTATTATATAAAAAAAGAATAAATAAAAGAAGCAAAAAGTGAAATTAATTAGATTATGTAAAAAAAAGTAAAATTAAAAAAATGAGCTAAATTAATTTAGAAAAGGAAGAAGAAATAAAGAAAATGAACAAAAGGAAAGAAAAAAGCAAAATAATAAAAGAAAAGAAAGGAGCTAAGATTGCTATGGAATCAAATTATTTGAAAATAATAAAATAAAGAACAATATGATTTAAAAAAAGAACAGAAAAGGAGTAAAAAGGAAAAAATAAAGAAAAAAGAAATGATAAAAAAATAGCCAATTACCCACAAAAGCTACAATGTGTAGGAAAAGTAAGGGGTTTTTGCATCTGTACCCACTTTTTGTGCCACGTTTTAACTTATACCCGCTTTGTAAAAAAAATTGCATTCGTACCCGCTTTTGCGCATAACTTCAGCATGCGGAGCTGAAGTAGCAAAGGCAATCACGCAAAACTTCAGCATTCTAGTAGACGGGCCTGAAGTAGCTTGCGAACTTCAGCTCTAGTAAATGGGGAACTTCAGCTCTAGAGCTGAAGTTCTTATCTTTGTAAATGGGGTGGGTTGAAGTTCCCAAGGTTATAAAGACAAAAACTTCTGCATATGGGCTGACGTTCCCCCAGTTACACTGGGGAATTTCAGCTCTAGAGCTGAAGTTTTGTCTTTTGTAAATGGAGAACTTCAGCATACGGGGCTGAAGTTCCCAAGTTATAAATGCAACAACTTCAGCATAGGGGGCTGAAGTTCCCCAGTTACAAAGACAACTTCAGCTCTAAAGTTCTGTATAGCTGAAGTTTTGTCTTTGTAACTGGGGAACTTCAGTCCCGTATGCTGAAGTTATTGTCTTTATAACTTTGGAACTTCAGCTCTAACTAGGAAACTTCAGCTCTAGAGAACTCTAGAGCTAAAGTTTTGTCTTTGTAACTGGGGAACTTCAGTCCCGTATGCTGAAGTTATTGTCTTTATAACTTTGGAACTTCAGCTCTAACTAGGAAACTTCAGCTCTAGAGAACTCTAGAGCTAAAGTTTTGTCTTTGTAACTGGGGAACTTCAGCCCCGTATGCTGAAGTTCCCCATTTACAAAAGACAAAACTTCAGCTCTAGAGCTGAAGTTTTGTCTTTATAACTGGCGAACTTCAGTTTAACTGGTGAACTTCAGCTCAGCGAGGGGAAGAGGAGCTGAAGTTATTTAAAAAGTGGGTACAAATTAAAAGTTTTAAAAAAGCGGGTATAGGTTAAATGGGGGCGACCAAATAGGGTACCCCGCGCAATTTTTACGAAAAGTAATTAGTTTAATCGGTAGAAAAATAAATGGGTAGACAAGGGTAATTAGTTTGATTTTTATGGGTAAAGCTATAAAACTCCCTTTTTTTTTTGTCCTCACGATGACCCCCAACCTAGCTTGAAATTGTGGTATAGTTATTGATAAAATGATTGTGTCAAGATTAAATTGTGCGCACGTTGATTGTACCATCGGTTACCCTAATAAAAGAGATTAGCCTCTTGATCGATCGATTGATTGGATCGAAGTATGAAGGGGTTGATTAAGGTTTGAGATTAGCACAAGACTAAGGCCGAGCAACTAACTTCTACAGGATTGGACGTCTATCTATCTCACCACGCTCCCTTACTCTTATAAAAGCCGGTAAAAGGAATGCTACTCATCTTTCTTACGGCTCGGTACCACATCGGTATCGATACCGACAAGGCGAATGTAGAGTTGACAATATGAGTTTGAGAGTAGCTTTGTATATATGTCACAAAAGTTTGTTTAATACGTATAAATATTAATTTAGAGATGCTGAATCCGCCTCTAGATACATGATAATACCTTTCCCTTTTACGTCTCTCATGATCTAATTTAAGCTTGTTTGAGGAAAAGAAGAAAAGAGAAGGGTAAGGCAAAAGATTTTCCTTTTATTCCTATTTCTATTTTAGATTTTTGCTGTTAATTTTGCTTCTATGCAATTTGGAAGAATAATTTTTTTCATTTAATTATTTTTAACGATAGCGAAAACAAGGGCAGAATATACACAGTGCTTATTTCTTTTTCCTTTGGTTTTAAAAACAAAAAATTATCAATCACAGTCCATTCAGTAATCATTATACAGATGGTAATTACTTCCGATTAGATGTACGTGATTCATTCACTGAAGTTAATTTATTACTTTGTGTCAATTTAATTGTTATTACGTATCAC
Source organism: Nicotiana paniculata (assembly GCA_005239505.1). Lineage (NCBI taxonomy): Eukaryota > Viridiplantae > Streptophyta > Magnoliopsida > Solanales > Solanaceae > Nicotiana > Nicotiana paniculata. The sequence goes on along the minus strand of ML345217.1, from coordinate 18,720 downwards.
CCCTTCTTTTAAATTACTTGGTGCCAAATAGACAACTGTGACAAATTCTCGTTTTTTAGGGTAGTTTGGAAAATGAAAACATAATGTGAATTCCATAAGTATATTTATAATGAACCAACTAGCTTGTAAAATACAAGGGTACAAGCATTTATTCATTCAAAATCATCGCATTGTTTTTCATTTTAGTCGCTACTTAATCAATCCCACGAAAAGCCCAGCTTCTTTCTCATCTGTTTTCAATGTCCTACAATACGATGAAGAGAATAGGTCAAAAAGATGTTCAAAATAAAACCAGAGTAGATGTGTAACAAGCCGGAGATATATGGCAGCTTGGTTGCTGCTATTTCTGACTTTCATATCGATGTCAAAACTAGTTAAGTAGAGCTAATCACAAAATTTTAACTAATAGATCGTTCTCTGAACAAGTGCCAAGCGTTTCAAGATTGTCCCATCGTATGCTGAAACAAGAGTATAACATGTGCAGAGACCATGGACAGTAGTCTCACAGTGAAGAAACAAGTGGCTGAACGACGACTCTGATTTCCTAAAATGGAAGCAGAAGTTTGCCAATCTGTCTTCTATCTCTCACTGGAGAATGTATGGGTTAAGTTGGATTCAAGTGATTCTATTCAAACCATGAACTCAGGGAGGACCACCTGTTTCAAATTTGTTTTTCAAGGAACATCCTCACCACGCTAAATGTTACCAGATAGAACGAGAAAGAGGACTTACCAGAGACAAGTCGATTGGTAGATTCTCCGAGTAGGTTCATCCGTCCTCCTACCGTTGCAACGCTACTTACAAAGGCATCCCCCAGTAGGTCTTGCTGACAAGCTACATTTCTCGGTGATTGTAGTTGTAGTTGCTTCTAAACCTAAAAAGTCAGGTATAAGAATTACCAGAGGGCCTGAGGTGATTTGATGCCCTTGCCCTCGGTTTGAGCAAATAACTGATATAGAGTATCTTCGTCGGGTGCCAATGCAACTCGGTTTTCAGCCAAAATACAACAGACAGTATCATTTAAAGGCAAATGTCCCAGCCAACTTGACCAGTATTTTCAGCTCTTAAGAACAAGATATTCTCAAGGAAGCCTCCCCCCCCCCCCCCCCCCCCCCCCTTCTACTAATACATTTGCGATTGCTCATCCAACCAAAAGCTGACATTTGGCAAGCAATTTCGATCTTTTACCTCATATTATGTGGTGCTTGACCTCATCCTCCAGATCTTGCCATTGGACGAACAAGGTATGCTACTGAGGACGCTATCAATAGATGTAAGCTGCCCACCCTTCAACAGGTAATGTCTTTTCCATCAAGTGCCCTCTCCAAGATCACAAAGCTGGATCCTAGTGGAGTGGTTGACCTGGATAAGTATTAGCAAGTTAATCAATAGCAAGTCGCAATATACTAGCATGTAGCAACTCTTCGACCCCCCCCCCCCCCCCCCCCCCCCCGACAGCAGAGATTTTACTTTTGCTAAATTAATATACACGCTAGAAGCAGCTTTAAAGCACGACAGTATCACCCTGGGGTTCCTTTAGTTATTCTTTTGCTTCAGATTTGGTGTCATCCCCGAATTAAGAAGAGTGAGTTGCATTGCATTGCCCTTTTGTGTGAAAAACATTTGAACCTGCCAATGCCGCGCAACTTTTAAAGTTATCTATGACCCTCCACGAGCAGGATTAATAGAAGAGGTGATACAGACTTGCCTTCACGAACCGTCTCGAACTTGTAAAGAACTCTATGGAGTGCCATCAACAAGATAAAAACTTGAAGTGCCTACGGAAACAACATGCAGTCCATTACTTCTGAAGCCCGTGCTTGGCATAATATCAATCAGAGAAGCTCCAGTAGCATGATACACCATCTCTGGTCTCAATTCATTAGCTAGGATGATATTATGAATCACTTCCCCTAATCTGATAGCAGAGATTAAGGGAATGATCTTGTGGACTCACAGCACACGGAGCTAATAGGGCACAAAGTCATTAGTATCCATAGCTCACTCTTACTAGGAAAAAAAAATATCATTTACACTGCTTTGAAGCTTGTCATTCTTCAAAGCAAACAAGTTGACGAAAAGAAATGTCAAACATTCAAGACCAGGACCCCCGTCTTCTCATGTCTCAAGTACATCATCCTCTCATCAAGCCAACTGTGTCATCATGATCCAATTTGTCGAATATGGAACTATCAAATTGCACTTAGACAACTGTTTGTTTAGTATAAGTTAATGTATAGCTGCATAATTCTCATTCTGATATCCGCATCTTCATTCAGAATCCGCTAATAGGCTTTTAGTGATGGAACTATCTCTCCTGGGTACAATATTTTGTGGAAAGATGTGTTTTACTCCAGTTAGGATTAGCCAAAGAACTCTTGCCTTCTGCATGCGAGAGACAAGAACAAAACCAAGGCGAGAGACAGAAAGAGAAAGGGAAAAGAAACAGATAATTATAAAGCTGATAGCACGTGGATGGGTAAAGGATCACATCCGAGACAGTCACAGGCTTCCAGTTAGCACAGTTAGAGATGGACAACCCTTCATTATGTTTGATATTGATAAATTACACCAGACAGGCTTTCTCAAACATGATTTCTTTTCTACAAGGCACAAAAGGAACCACAAATAAAGCTTCTAATCCAAGTGAAGTAGGAAAGAGATGAGGACGTACCACTTGTTAGCAAAATTTAATGACAATACCAAGCATAAAAGCTCATACCACGAGGCACTACAAGACTTTTCATCAAACTGCAAAGCTAGAGAACCCAAGAAACGTAAAACAATCAGGTAAATATTCAGAACAGAATGATGCACCGATATCCAAAACCACAAGTAGACAAGGCAAACTGAAAGCAGCACTAGATCAGAGTGCAGTTGAAATGTCCAAACACAAGACATCCATTTGAAGTTCATTGTTTCGATGTATATCTATGATCTAGTTTGCTTTGCACACAACAGAACTTATTATTGAACTAACCCAGAAGAAAAATAATATGAGATATTAGTGAATAGGATTCCGCATAAGGCAGCCATAACTCACAACTATAACAAAAGCAATAGTACAAACACTAAAAAGATGGTTGGAGTTCTAAATGCTGGGTTGGTGAAATGAAAGTACTTAGTTGGTTCATCCTATTATACTGAGAGACAAACTAGTCTCAACATGTACACCAGACATCAAAAGCTCTCAACGACTAACTTTAAAAACACAAAGATGACAGATAAGCAGTTTCAGAAAATAAAGCACCCTTTAACTCCTTGCAGATGTTTGTATCCACCTAAAAGCATCAGCATTTCCTGCATTTGCAATAACGTCCGTTTCAAGCTGGACAATTCGTTTGCCAGATGAAGTACACTCCACCTGAGCAATGCAAGAAGTTTGAGACTTTTGAAGTGGATGTTGAAAACCAATCAAAATACCATACAGAGGTCACTGAAAATCACTGAAGATTTCTCAATTCAAATGATTAAATTATGATTTGTAACATGAACCCCATGGTGCAAATCCCCTTTCGTACTGATTTTCATTAAGTGATTATGAAGACTGAAGACCCTGTAGTTGAATCCATCTCTGAAGGAGAGTTCGCCATATAGGGACTTACCTGTAAAACAGAGAAGTACAGTGATAAAACTGCATGACTAATAATATCATCACTTAAACCAAGGGGTTGGATACACCTCAAAAATAATCCAGGTCTCGAATCAACATCTAGTGTCTGGATAGCATGTCATTCCCAGAAGTCGAAAGCGGAACCAGAGAAATCTGAGAAGCTTCTTAAAATGATCTAAAGAAAAAAAGTGTCTGGAAAAAAGTCTAACCATCACCAAGCACTTATAATCTGGTATCAGTACCATCCATTTGCCACCTCTAAAAATAATGCATTAACCAATTTGTGTCCACTAAAATCAAAGAATGCATTGGATGGGAAAGAAACACGCCTCAAATCATCTCTTTGTTTACTCCGATGATGACTGAAGTATCAAAATATTGCTTTATAAATGAACATCCCAATAACATAAGAAGATTCACAAATGAGCTAATGTCCGTAATACTACGGACGGTTACTGTATGAGTCGAAGTATATTCTACACCTCTAACCTATTTTTTTCCCTTCAACACCTACAAATTAATCGGAAACTAAAATTTTCTCCGAGGACAATTCAGGTACGTCAACAACAGCTCTATCTACCACAGATTTGGGAGTGATTGTTGCTTTACCATTCCTCTGTTGGTCATGTTAATGAAGGTAATCCTGTTTCTGTAAGATCCTCTGCAGACTTGGAAGATGTACATCCTGTCACAAGGGTTGTATTCTCTTCAAGTCTTTCCCCATATCCAACTGACACACCCTTCACCTCCATCGTGGGATCATTCAGCAAAGAGCTGTCATCAGATGACAACAACTCATTCGATGGTCTCTGATCCTCCTCCTCCTTGATACACTTAACATTATCATTCAATAAGCCCGGTTCATCTGGAAGTACAATATCCATCTTGCTATAGCTATCAATAGGTTCTCCCTGCTCTGAACTAATAATAGGCAAACTTCCATTCTCCGCACGGCATGAATCAGGAAGGGCCCCTCGCGGATGCTTTTCATCACTATCACCAGAAAAACAAGATCCCGTTTCATTATTCAAGTGAGATTTCTGTTCTAGTGGTCCCTTACTTGAGCAGGACTCAATGTCACATGTTTCATTTGCAGATTCACGCTTATTACCCTCCATAGGAACCTGCTTACCCTTGCTAACCATTGTATGCAAATGAGCACAAAAAGGAGGGGACCTTTGCCGACATTTGTGGCACTTGAATCCAATTAGCTTAGTAATTCTTTCAGTTGTAAGATCGAAAGCATCTCCATGAAACCAGTCTGCAGGATGGAGTAACCAGACAGGAAAATAAGGTAAGGCACGAGATATAAGGAGAGAAAAGAAGAAAAATATGGAAAATATATAAACATTTCAACACCCAATAATCAGACTCATAAAGTACAATTTAGATATAGGAGTTTCCTTTATTAAAAGACCCATTAAAATATCATTTTAAAGCAACCTCTGTAGCACAAATTAAACAGTGTAACTCGAGAAATAGAAAGGGAGCTCAAACAAAAATGGATTGAACAACAACAGCTATTGATAGCTTGTCTTCTGCAACACTACCTCTTAAATCTCCTGCCACGATCATATTCCAGTTCAAATTTTATAAAATAAGATTCACACTCACTTATCACCTATACTTTAACAATTACAAACTAAAACAGCAGACTTAGAGGAGACCAGACCCAAGAGCGACAATGTTATACTAGACAATGTCACATCATATGTTAAACATGATGGACAACTGAAAATAAATGAACGCATTTCCACAGGAAAACAATTAGATATACAAGATATAAAACCAACTCAAGATATATGGTAGACAGCCACCAACAAGATAACCAAAGGGATCGTCGACATAGGCACAACACTGTATAAAACCCTTACCTCCACAAACTTCACATGCAATGTAACTTGAAGTAGGTGTATATTCTAGTTCACCACAAAGACTGCACTTCGGCTGATCCGCTGTAGCAGCCAACTCTCCAGAAAGAACAAGACGATTTTTACTCCTGAAGAGTGTCACTCGTTCATCATTTGGCTTTTGTGAGAGCAATAAACCATTTAGCCAGTATATCCGGCATAATTGCATTCTCTTCTTCTGCCAAACAACTTCTGCTGATTTCTTTTTCTCCGATATGTCAACTTTTGCTTTTTTCTTAGGTCTACCCCTTCCAGCTTTTGTTTGTTTCCCTCTTTTGTGTACTATTTTTTTGTTTTGCACAGCTACAAATTTAGCTGTCCTAGCAGAACGCCTGAGGGGTATAGCAACAGGCTCTTTTTTACTACTCTGTGATTTTGCTGGCTGTTTAATTTTGGTGCCTCTGGATTTAACTTTTGAGCTCAGTGGCCTCAAGGCTTTCGATACTTTCTTACTCTTTTGCAACTCTATCCTCCCCCTCTTGACATTCTTTCTCCCATTATTATTCATAGCCGCACACTTGTGGCATGTATACTTAAACTCAGCAGCGGCAAATCCAGTTGACTTTCTGACATGCCGTTTATGGAAGAAACCTGAAGAAAATGATAAATATCAGATTAATTGCATAAAATGCGGAGAAAAGTTAAGGGAGATGTGGAAGTGAAGATGAAAGTACACTGAACTGATGACCAAATTAACTTTGAAGTATTAGAATCAACATATGTAAAAGTAAACAAACAAAATCCACATGGAACTGAATGAAAAAAAGAACAATGGAACTGATACAGGAAACTCGAGGGAGAAAAAAGTCTCAGCACCAAACAGAAAAGGTACTGAAGCCTCGACACTAAATAAAGGGAGGACCTTTTGCCTAAATCAAACAAACAACAGATCTTTGTGTTCCTCCAACTTATTAGTATTGAATTATGTGACCATCTCATCAAGCAATTTAATAGCTTTAACTATTAGAGAAGGAATACTTGTCTTAAGCATGGCCATCGCATGTGGGCTGATAATTCAACTATCACGGAAATTCTATGATCATTGGTGATGGTGAGACTAGAGGCCAAGGACTTACTAGAAACGAAGGACTTTCACATGCCCCAATACCTATTGAATTATGTTGTTTTCTCATCTGATAGTGTAAGTTCTTTGAGATGGAAAACTATTTTTTTATTTGTATTTGTCGTCAGTACTATGCTATTACATCTAGATGTTATTGGCAAAACTAAGAACAGAGACTAAAATAACAACATCCCAATTAGTAATAAATCAAATTCTGAAGTGCCAAAGAAATAGCAGACAATTAGAAACTGCTATTTGGAAGTATGATGCAAATCTGACAACGTGAACAGCAGAAACCCTGCAGAGGGTGCAACTGGTGCTTAATAAGACGACCACCTAACCCAATCTTGGGCCATGGAAAAAATCAACCAACTAAAGGCATATCCTTGCTTTTTGATTGAGTATTATAACATGCAGATACCAATATGGTTCCAAAAATCAATTGTATCATATATGTCATGTTAATATCCCAAAATATTTCACATGTCATTTGAAATATTGAATGCCATCAGTTACTTGATGTACTTAAGAATATTTATAAAATGACCACTTGACAGTTCACATGTGGGTAAAGCGGTAAGAAAGTTTTATTAGGAGAAACTGAAGCACTCACCTTTGCAGTACTGACAGCTCACAGCTTCCCTGCAAGTAACAAAAGAAAACTAATCTTAAGAAAAAAAATTCAGAGTAAAACATCTAGTGAAAATGGAAGACCAAATTCTTCATTCTATTAACTGTACACAGATATAATACCTAATTTTATCTAGTTATAACTCGTACCAGAACATAGAGAGCGAGTTAGAAACTGGACGGCAACAACTAACATGCCCGTGCACAGGAAACAAACGAAAAGAAAATATTCTCGAAAATCAGATCCACACAATGCTGGAAATCTGAAACTATTCCCGCAATGTTATTCAGGGGCAAGTTTGTGTAGACCTCAACAGAAGAGTGAAAATGAACATAATTCAAGGGTGACAATATTTTCACACTTGCTTGCTTCCACCAAGTAAAAATGATACCAAAAAAATAGCACAGAGAAGCGAACACCAAGATGGCAGCATCTCCAAGAAGGTAGAAAATTTTTCATCGCAAGGTGAAACTATATCAACTGCTAAAACATAGTTGCAATCATGTTCCTGGACATAACAAGGAAATACTAGCTGCTTCGTCTGACAGTAATAATCAAATGTTGCCAAATATAAGTCTCCATATTTAAAGACCAAAAATTATAACAGTCCAAGTATCACATATTACGATCCCTCCCTTTCTAATTTCTTTCTTGTTTTTCCCTTTTCCCATGGGGTTTGCAGCTGATAAAACATAGCCATCTCTTTACCTTTGCATATACACAAGATTCGCCACTTATCACTTTTGGATAATAAGCTGATAATTAAACGATCTATCTACTCCGACCAAAACTGAGATCTAATAATAGTGCCTGCCACAAAACACCTCTTTAGTGAGGCGAAAGCCCAACCTTAGCTGCACCTAACTTCAGGATCTAAGTGCTCCTAACAGCATTGATTTATACACATGTATGACATCAAGATTTTGAGGTCAAAAGTCATCTGCAAGCTGCTCAATTTTTTTTTGGTGGGCGGGTTGGTGGGTGAGGGGGGTAAAGCTGTTCAAATTTTGTCATTTAACAGTAGACTACTATTATTTTAGTTTGGCATGATGATTACATGAGTTGAGCTTAAAGAAAGAAGTGAGGATTTATATAGGCGACCAAAACTTTGTTTGGGACTTAGGTGTAGCTGTTGTTGTTGTTTAACAGTAGACAAGGCACCTGATATCGGAACCCAAGGTGATCAAAGGTACCTGAGGATTTTAGTTTGGCATGATGATTACATGAGTTGAGCTTAAAGAAAGAAGTGAGGATATAGGCGACCAAAACTTTGTTTGGGACTTAGGTGTAGCTGTTGTTGTTGTTTAACAGTAGACAAGGTACCTGATATCGGAACCCAAGGTGATCAAAGGTAAACAATCAATATTGTCTTGAATTTGCAAAAGTTGCTACAGTTATTTGTTTCTTAATGGTAATACTAAGTAAACGGTGAAAGAAATAGAAGAAGGAAAGCAGGAAAAATAAACACAACAGAAATGTGCTGAAACTAAGACTGAAATGCTAAATGACTTTTAAGAAGAAAGTAACTGAATGAAAAAGATAGAACTCGCAAGGTTATTCAGAAGTTGCTGCATGACACGTGTTTCCCATAACTAACTACTCTCTTTCTTTTCCAGCAGAAAAACCTTATCCACATTTACTATAAATAGCAAAAACAGCATTTTCATAACTCCCCAGATTATGAAAGAAGTGTTAATTCATCCATGAAAGCAGATATGTGCATGTTATTAAATGACTGGAGCTTTTTCACAAATATCAAGAAGCATCATACCTAATTAGGACATCTTTGTTACAATGCCCACACTGATAATACTCTGATCTCTCTGCTTTGAGGAAAAGGTATTCGAAGCCCTTTTTCTCCGGAGGTTTTTTCATTATTCTCTTGGTCTCACGATGCTTCCCAACACTTATCTTGCTAGATTTGCGAGCAATTCTTTTCTCCTCAAATCCTTTCACAAGATGCAAGGGCATGTGAGATTCTTCTAGCCAATATCTCTTTCTTTCATTTGAAGCCTCTTCTAGCATTGTACCGCATCGAACAACAATGTCAGGTAAGAATCTTCTTTTACCAAAATCAAGAAGATATTTAACTACAGATCCTTCAGAGATTTTCCTGCGTACAATAACCTTCTTGAATGATCTGACAGATTTTTGAAACTCCTTATCCATCATTGCAAGGATATTGGTGTTTCCTATATCATTCCATCTAATATGAGCATCAAGATCTCTAACCTGAAAAGTGAAAAAGAGAAAGCTATGAACCAAAAGCTCAATAAACTACACTCAAGCATGTATCTTTGTCAACAATAACAAAGACAACTAAGATGTCCTTTCAACACAAGCCATAAGCCCATAAGGAAAAGCGCTACTGTAATTAACGCAAATAGTAACTATCTATGTCCAATGGAGTCAATTTGGGCACTTCGTGTAGGGCCATAGCTCTATCATCTGGACCGCTGAAGTGCCACAGTAAGTCAGCAGATCCAGGAAGATCATTTCTCTCCGGTTAAACATTAGTAGCCGAAACTGAATTGCATGGAAAGCGTACCTGGAGAGCAAGTTGCTCCACAGATCTTGAAGTCTCAACAGCAGCCCTCCAAGCTATGCACTTACTTCTCTTGGCAAAGTCTGAATTATCCGGATATAACATGCCTTGTATCTTCTTACATCCATCTGCACATGATAATTCTAGGTAAATTAAGCTCAACTGTTCAGTTGACCAGAAACCCAAGTTGTATTAGAAAACAACACAAATGTTTAGACCTTGTCGGGCAGCTTTGCGCGCCAATGATTGAGGCAAAACCTTCCAGTTGAATAGACGACGAGATAGCCTTCCCCCCCTCCACCAAAATAAGCCCAACCCACTTCCAGCATTTGAAGATGGATTCAACTCAGGCTCCAAATACCTAGCCTTCTTTTTTCCAATTCCATGTTTAGAAGACACACGTGGTGAATTGGTAACGATATGCTGCCCAGAACCCAATTTGGCTAAAGAATCCACATGCTTGAGCCAATCAGGGGTAAGTGCTAGAGGCCGCAAGTTCGACTCTAACTGGCACCAAAAGTATCAGTTAGAAATCAATAAGATATGAAATGCAGTAATAACTACTACAACTACTATTATGTCTCAATTCTAAGCTAGTCAGGATCGGCTATATGAATTCACACCATCCATTTAGACTCATTTTACTCCAACATTCAATACCTTGCGGTTCTCTGGCACTACGAATTCTTTGCAATTTATATTGCCACACACATCTCTAAACAGGCTAAAAGACTCTTAGCAGACACTGACCCCAAAGTAAGCGTCAGGGGCGGCACTTCCATAAAGCAGGTAAAGTAATTGCTTTAGGCCCCATATTTGTGAGGGCCCCATTTTTTGTTACACTTAATAAACTATGTATAAGTTTAAAAAAGAGTTCTGCAAAGTGAAAAAGTCTGATTTCTTTATTTAACAAATATAGAGAAGAAGGATTTGCAACTGCTATAATTTCTACTAAGGAAATTGCACTTGAAATGAATATCGAGCCCGAATTTCGTAAGAAACGTGTGATATATAGGAAGTAACAATTTGATGCGAATGTTGATAATAAAAATCTCAAAATCTTTCGATGAGTCCTTTAGAATGATTACTTTTTTACATAATAGACAAAGCTATTTTTTCAATTCAAAATAGATTTGAACAATTCGAAGCATATGAAAATATTTTGATTTTTTTGTTTGGCAGTAAAAACTAAGATAACTAGATGTTGGAAATTTGAAAAAATATTGCCTTAATTTTGAATGTTCCTTAAAGCATAATAATCAATTTGATATTAATGGTTTAGATTGATTTTCTGAATTAAAAATATTAAGAAAAATAGTACAATTAGAAGATAACAGTTTAATTGATATACTTAATCAAATAAAAAGATTTAAGTCTTTTCCAAATGCCTAAATTGCTTATGAAATAATGTTCATAACTCATGTTACCGTTGCTTCAGCGGAAAGAAGTTTTCAAAATTAAAATTGATAAAATCTTAACTACGAACAATAATGGCACAAGAAAGGTTAAATGGATTAGCTATATTGTCAATTGAGAAATACTTATTATATGAGTTATTGATTATAAGAAAATTATTAATAACTTTGTATTTAAGAAAAGTTAAAAAATAGACTTCAAATAAATAATTAAAAAAATTAAAAAGTTAAGGCCTCTCATAAAGTTTGGCTTTAGGCCACAAAATTCGTCGGGCAGCGTACTGTTATGACAACCCTTCATTCCAACGAGGACTTTTGAAACCGCGCAAAAGATCCATCTTTATGTTGGTTCACGTTCACTATGTTCTTAGACTAACGTACTTTGTCTTAGGAAAGAATCCCAAGTACTAGACCATATTTAACAAAGTCATGTCATATATAATTTTTTTGAGGGTTGTATCGGCACTCTTTTTTTTTCCCCATGATCGACAGTGTGCATAAAGTTTAGTCAATCATACTAGGAAGTTGTGAATTGTGATATACACACTGGACCTCAAAAGAAAAAAGCATTTCGCAGTCCAAACAAGTTTCTCTGTCATACCATGTGAAACTTTAAGATCACATAGTACACAACTACACATAACTGGAAATAGCTAGTGCAGCTGACCTTTCCGCCCTCCAAAAAAAATTTAGGGACTAAGAAGGGATATAGCTTCCTACTAAACTAACAAAGTCACAAATAACTGCCTAAAAGAATATTTTCCCCGACATGAAGCATTAAGAACAGCCGGGAATATCAAGATCCATGTAGATATGAACAAATGAACTACGAGCACATAATGTTCATCGAAGTAGAAGACATTTTGCAAATGAAAATGACAAAAAGAGCGGAAAGATAATATTAAGAATGGTGCAGAAAACATTAAGAGCTCTTTTTATATTTCACTTGTATTTTTAGTGCGAGGGAAAACACCATGGCGTATGGTAGTAGGTAAACTAGGTGGAAGACAATGGATGCGGAGCCACATGCACCTCCTGTACATACTTTTTTACACCAACTCTTTGCTTATGAATGAAACTTTTTTGAGTTATCAATAAAATAAAATATAAAAAAATAGGGATGATCATCCTTACCGTAAGCAAAAAAGCCCTTAGTCCAGCAACTTCATGTGCTTTAAGAACACTTTTGCGCCAATTTTGAGAGTGGTGCGGATTCAACCAAGGACCCAACAGAAGCCCATGAAGACGATTCTCAATGCTCAATATATAGCAAAGGACATCCACAAGATGGCTTTTCCTGCTCTTCCTAGAACAGACACCCAATGCATCACTAGAAAAACTTTCTGGAGCAGGACCTGCGTTATTCTGGATGAGCAAGCAGTCATTTTCACACTCTGGAACTCTGCAAGGGAAGCACCACCCACATTTTTCTTTCCAAGCATCAATCTTCAGATTCTGAACATTGGGCCAGCAAAATTCAGTAGATTTGCTAGATATGGCCTTCAGCTGCACAGAAATAATTTCCTCCACTGTTTTTATAGCAACTTCACCAGACTTACCGGGTGATTTCTTTGTTAACTCTTCAACAGCTGATGATGCCATTCGGGCAAAGCTATAATAGTTCACATAACTTTCCGCATACTGCTCTTCTGATATGATTTCTTTACTGCTCGCTGTTAATGTCCCCAAGACCAAAGATTCATTGCCCTTTCTTTCTTTCAGTGTTCTTCTAGTCTCCATATTTTTTTCTGTAAGATCGGAATCTTCAAACGTTCCAGCCTCCTTGTAATTTTGATTGTCAGTAACAACCTGAGATACTTCAGCTGATCCTTCAGATCCTGGCAGTAGATTTCCCGTCTTCATTGATGGGTCTACAGTCTCTGACTTGTCATATCCTACATCATCCGAACATGACAAGAGCTTTCCCGCTTGCTTTCCTTCATTTACCTTCTCTTCATTTTGTGACAGGATCAACACCGGAGAATTTGAGGGCAGAGTTTTCAGCTGGGTATCCAAATCACATTTTACAACTGCAGCCATACAGTTTATATCCCAAAGCTTCATAATCACACTTAAGACAGTTCCGTAAATATTTTCTGATGACTTCATCATCCCTACAACCACAGCCAAATCATTTCTGTGGTAATACTTTAGTGAGAACTCGTCTTCGCATGGATCAGACCTGCAAGGACAGCAGCACAAAACTCAACTAGTGAGCATAATTAAGTATTATTTTAAACCAAGAAACTGATAAAGAAATGATAAAGTGTCAAGAACAGAAAATAACAAGAAAAACACAAGTCTGGTGCCCCAGATTAGATATGACAACTACCACATTTTGGCACAGTTAATAAAAGAAGATGCAGTGTCAGACCATAATGTAAAACTAGAATTATAGGAGAGCAAAAGTTAGACAATCGCAGTGGATATGACAAACCATTAGCTTCCACCCTTGAGACTATGATTGACAACTAGAAATACCTAACACACTCAGTAAAGCTTTATTTATTCTTTATTTAACAAGACTTTTTCCTTACAAGTAGACAATTCTATTTTTTTTAAACAAAGCAAATAATTTTATTAATGTGGGAAAATTCCGTATTGAGGCTAACCTAGTTGCGCACTCCACGACCCTTTTGATGGAAGCAACCCGGCAGCCGAAGAGACCAAGAAAGCAACATGATCAATGATGCAACTAACCAAGAGACCTTTTAGAATGTGAGAGTGAAACTACTAACTTAGAGACCTCGAGGCGAGCAGTTACCTTCTGCAACCTAGCCACCCCCTCCGTGAGACCATGACTCCATTTATGGAAGCAACTTGGCAATCCAAGAGACCAATAAAGCACGTCTTCAAGAAGAGCTTTCACTTTCACCAATGTCTCTTAATCATATATTGATACTAACATAACTATAACTTCAATCTCTATCAAGCCCTATATCTGGTCATGAAGCTACCTCCCCGTAATTCCTCGCGAATACACGGCACGCATTTCTATCAGTCCGTTTGATCCACTTTTCTCTTTATGATACACTAAGCTTGTATTACTTGGTGCAATCGGATAATATAGGATGTTAGAGATAGGTTCGTCATTATTAACAAAGAGTGAGAGACCCACAGTGAATTGAGATATGATTGAGTCAAGGTTAGAGAGAAGTGGAAGTTTATCTCACTAGAAACTAGTTTTTTCTTATGTATATGACATCGGCCATCTTCATTCACTCCTCTATACTTCAATAAAGACATTAGAATTAGAAAAAGGTGATAGCACAAATCAAGCTTGTTTCCAAAAAACATTCTGCTACTAAATGGAAGGGAAAGTTTTATTGGTCAGTGCTATTCATGTTTTGTGACTTAAGCTTCTTTAAGACAAATGGTGATTTTATTAAATACGAATAATAAAACTCTCAAGAATGAAAGGGAGATGAAGCTAGTAACAAACTTGTCATGACATTAGACATATTCAAGAATCACAACATCAATGTAAATGTACAATGACTGAGTCCTAAATAATGTAGGATTTGGCTATATGAATCCCTTGTAATTATTTGACTACATTGAGACACAAACATTACAATACTATTTGCTTGTGAAATTTTCCTTTTAACGGATCACCACATCAAATGGAAAATGTTATTGCCAACAACAACCTAGACCATATACTGATTCAGACTATCTAATGCAAACTGCTCCAAACAATGCAAGCGTTACCGAAAGATAAATGTTAAAACATAAACAGACTGATTAAGCTTCAAAGAGCAACCTGAATGTCAGAGAAGGTACAATCACTTACTAACTTTAGGGTGATGGAACTTACACCAATAGGTAATCACAGCAGCTATAGTATAGCCGGCCGTATGGATCAGTTGCCAACAACTCTGCTCCTCGAATTGATTTTGCCAAATTCAACCAGGGCTTCTTTTTGCCAATCAGACATTCAGGGCAATACCAATCACCTTCTGGCAAGTGACTACTAGCAACACCGACACACTTGGAATGAAATGCAGCAGGGCAGCCATCACAGCATATTAAGTTACCATCCATTTTGCAGAGGCAGCATTCATCGCTGTTCCAGTCTGTTGATTCATCAACTACTTCCTCACTCAAGCATGAACCAGCAGCAACATCCATGGCACCCCTCCTCTTCTTGGAACTGTCAAACTTTGAATCCCGATCAAAGTCCGTGTTCTCTGCTGCCACAGTTCTTCTGTTAAGCTCTGATCGTATGGCCTCTACTTCAATCACATCATCACAAAGACACCTAAGCATTTCAATCTTCAAAGAAGCTGGTTGCTTGTAGTAATCGCTCTCGAATAGTTTAAAGTGACAAAGATCAAAACTTCGCTTCAGTTCAGATTCATGTAATAGCAGATATTCAACCATAAAGACAGGCCATGTGATCAGGTCCAGCAAATCCCAGTTAAGAGACCTACTTCCACAATTTGTAAATGTACAGATAAAATTGAGTATCAAAGGAATTCAAGCAAAAAATATAAAAAACTTATACACAACTTTTTGAGAGTTCAAAACTTTACCTAAGACAATTAGATGCAGATTCAGAAGTTTCATCTGAAAGAGCCTCCAAATGCTTCCTCAATATTTGCAAAAGAGAGAAATGAATGGAGTCAAATAATAAAGTAGGAGCATCTGCTTTTATGCACGCCACGAAGTCTTCCAACTCAAAGGGACTCAAGAACAATAAAGTACTAAACGATCTCAAAAATGAATAGACAGAGAAGACGTCAAGCACAGGAATACCATCTAAATCTAAACTTCTCGAAGTAGGAGGCAAATCTATCTTTGGCTGAAGATTGTCATGTTTATCAGACTCTTCATGACCTGATACTATAATTTTCTCCTCTGAAACCACACTAACTGCAGGAGACAACAGTGGATCACTCGCTACATCAGACACTACTGCACAATAAACGTGATCTTCAGCAGAAACGGAATCTATTCTTGCTCTACGAGCACTTCTTCTCAATACCGTCTCCGTACCACCTTTGCTGCCAGCATCCAGGAGCTTCCTCTTCTTTCTACCCCTTTTCCCCTTCATCGAGCTCCCCGAAGCAACATTTTGCACTTCCAACCCACTAGTACCCTTATCAGGCGTCGTCCACTTCACCTCAACTTCCTGCAGAGTGCCATTCGTTAACTCATTCACAGTAAAACAAGTATCCAAACTCAGTGGGACCTTCTCTTCATCTCGACTACACTCTTTCTCCCGAGTTCCTCCTACTCCAAAACAACAAGTCATCATTTCCTTCGACTTCTCATCACCAACAACAACATCTACAGTCTTACTTTCTTCATCTAGCCCTAAATTCAAGTCAAAACAGTGCCCTCCACCCTTTATCCTTATATCCTCCGAAACACGACCCCCCACGTCCCCATTTGCATCCACATTCAAATCAATCACATTGCTTCTATTCTTCAATGTTCCCTCCAAAGTTTCCAACTTTACCTCATTAACACCACTCATATTCTCCTCAACATTCAAATCCACCTCTTTATTCAAATCCAATTGACTCCTATTCAAATCAACTACCCCATCATCATCATCGTCATTCAAATTAACCATCACATCGTAATTCAAGTCCAAATTCAACCCATTATTCAGCATACAATCTTTTCTCAAATTTAAGTTCATTTCACTACAATTTTCATCATAATTCGTTTCCGCGTCAGCATTATTACCTGATTTTTTTGCCATACGACGTCGTTTTTTGGGTTTCCGACCAACAGTCCGCTGCTGCTGCTGACGTGGCAGTGATCCGTTCAACAAGCAGAGGACTTGGGACGAGTCAAGAACCTCGGAATCGCCCACATCATAAAGGATCTCGAAGAACCCAGTTGTAGAATTGTAGGATTTGACTGTACCAGTGAATGTTCCAACGCCTTTGACTTCTTTGTTGACTCTTCTCCCTATATACTCTTCCCCCATTTCCTTTGCCCCAGATTCTAGGGTTTTACGATCTCCACTACAAACCCCAAAATTATGATGAGAGAGAGAAGAGGAGTTTGGGTTTCTCTCTCTACAAATGTGGGTTAGATATAAATATATGGTGTACGCACCGTAGAGAGAGAAAATGGAAGTTGGGTGTGTGTGTATGTGTGTTTCTCTCTCTAGAAAATGCAAGGAGAGAGAGAGGGAGAGGAGTTTGAAGTTTGAAAGTAAAAAGTGAAATGCGTTTTCTTTATGGCAGCCTTCTCTTTCTCGCTGCAATAGCAGTCACGTGCACGTGAGTGGTTGGGTCGTGGGTGGGAATTGGGATAAAAATGGTTTTTATGTACTAAGATAATTTTAATTTATATAAAAGACCCAAAACGAAAAAAGGCATCATGCATTAGTTTTTTATCTTCTATTTTTTTCTTTTTTTGGCGGTTTCATTCATTTATTATTGAAAAAAATGTGATGATAAATAAAGTAATAAATGCGCTTATAAGAATCAACAAAGTGGCACCATATAGTAAATTTTTTAGGTAATAAATAAAATAGTAGTATTTTTTTAGGAACGACTTCACTCTTTGTTGCCCATCAAAATTGCGTAAAATTCATTTAATGAGTTTCATGTACTAAAGATCTTAAATGTCAACAATATCAATGGAATTTGTGTGTTACTCCTTTCACGTTGTACTATGCAACACAATCTTTGTATTAGTAAGCTTTTGATAATTTTTATAAATAATGAGTACCATAACACACAGCGAAAAAAAAAAGTTCAGTGGAAAATAAATTTAAAACACATGAATGTTTCAGGTAATGAGTTAAGTGATTATTTTCAACTACTTATTGATTGGAAACGATTATTTACTTGTGTTGTTTTTTATTTATCATGTGTTAGTGTCTCTCCTATGAAAGGGAAATTTTTATATTTGTGACATTTAATTATGTATGCAAATTGAGCATATGAGTGTAGACGACCAACATCAAGAAACCTTTATTCCAATAACGAGCATAGATAAAAACAGACTTTACTTGCCCTGAAAATTTTCGGTAATTATTAAAGTTTTTGGACGCAATGTGGGACATCAAACTATGCGAACAAAGCTCATCCAACTATGGAAACCAACGGAGGACATTCCACTAATTGACTTGGGATCTGATTTCTTCCTAGTCAAATTCCAGAAGGAGGAAAACATGGTTAAAGCATTACATGATGGACTTTGATTTCTATTCAACCACTTTCTATCCGTTAGGAAATGGGAGCCTAAGTTCATTACATCAAACGCTCAGCTCACTTACTCTACCATATAGATTAGATTGCCAGAGTTACCCACTGAATTCTACGATTTCGAAATCATCCAGCGTGTTGGCTCAAAAATTGAGTCACTACGCAAAATATAACATGCACATCTGCCACAACTAGAGGCAGGTATGCACGTATTTGCATTGAAGCTCCATTAGAAAAATCTCTAAAAACCCACGTCTTTATTGGTCACCATCGTCAATAAATACTCTACGAAGGGATTAATATGATATGCACTTGTTGTGGGAGATTAGGCCACACCACAAATCTTTATACCTTTTTGGCACCTACAC
>ML345215.1:3667-68088 GCA_005239505.1 Nicotiana paniculata | reverse complement strand
ATATATATATATATATATATATATATATATATATAAAATCTTATAAGTTGTTTGATAGTTTGATACGGCTGTGCGCCATGATGTTAAGTTTGATACGGTTGTGCGCCATGATATTAAGTTTGATACGGCTGTGCGACATGATGTTGAGTTTGATACGACTGTGCTCCATGATGTTGATTTTTCTAGGGCTGTGCGCCATGATGTTGAGGCATTGTGAATGCCTTTGTACATCACCCGAGCATTGTGTATGCTTTTTGATATATTTGAGGCATTGTGGTGCCATTGTGGACTCATAGATGTGTTGGTAAATTTCTTTATCTGCAATTATGATATATACTCTTGTTGGTTCATTCTTAATAACTATGTTGATACACATATATTGAGTTATTGTATAATGATCATATTTGCTATATCATTCGTGTTGTGGTGTGATTGTATTTTCTAAGACTTGTTCCAGAGGTATTTAAAGTGGCGGGTCGAGGATCTTACTGGGTTATATTTACGTATAACTCACCCCTTACCTGCATCTCTATGCAGATACCGTTTCGAGTGGATCCTATTACCGAGGTGAGTCACCGCATTGTTCGTGGAGGCTTTTGTTTCAGACTTACCTAGCTGGTGTTAGTTATTTTCGTTTTTTTTCTTTGAGGTTAGCATACCCGTCGATAAAACTCATGTTACTCTGTTAGATGCTCCATGGTCTGTGGGATTTGGGCTAGAGTTTCATTATTTGAGTGATTGTTGGTTTTTCTATCGATTGACTAAGGTATTGAGTGATAATCATTTCTTCTTTAATTATTAATAATATTATTAGGCCTGCATTTTTTTCTCTCAGTGTTTGTGTAAATGGTTAAACGTTAGAGAAAGGGGTTTGCCTGGCATGTGGTATTAGTTGGGTGTCAGTCACGTCTAGGGGGTAGTTTGGGATGTGACAGAAATGAAACACGCAAAATGTGCATAAAATAAAAATGTACAAATACTTTAAATTCTCGCAATATATTGCCTAATTTAAAAAATCAAGAGGACTTAATGCAATCACCATTAAGTTTAGTAATTCAACAACATTAACACGTATGATTAAAAAATACTAAATACTTAATATTTGTTATTTAAAAAAAACATAACACTCGTTCTACCATATTTTGATCAATCATCCTCTGGTGGAGGGAAGTTGAGATCTGGCACACGGTACGTCTTTCCATTGTCTACTAATTTTAAATCACGAACGTTCACGTCATTGCGTCTAGTCGGACATGGTTCTGCAACATCCTCCTCTTTTCCTTGTGATGCAACTTTTGTTTTTGCTTTGTCCTTGACAACCTCTTCTAGTGGTTGAATATCAGCAGATTCATTATATACACCTTCTCTATTGTGGCTTAGCTGGGAATGCATATACCCAACAAAGGATCTGGGTGAACGAATGTCTTTTTCACCACGCACTAAGTGTTCTCTGCTCCAAGGGAAGTTAAGAGGATGCGACACATTTAGCAGCTGGACATTGCTTGGCTGCAGAATACTGCTTCCTCCACCGAACATGTCATATGAATGCTTCTGCAAAAGACTAGGAGCGACTGTAACATTTCGAGGAATGCTACTTAAAGTGTCCCTCGCATTGCTACTAATGCGATTGCCACTTGTGGCACCTACCACTGCTCCACTAGCAGGATGAGTGAGACTTAGGGAAGTAAGTGGAGTAATAGCATTCTCAATGCGACTGAGAATAGATAGAGGCTTTTCTTGTTGTTTTTCATCATCCCTAGAACTTTTGTTCTTTATATACAAAAAAAAAATGAAGATTATCATGGGCAAAATATAAATAGCTCAAGCATGTGGAAGAAAGTAATATTATTGATATACGAAAAAACATTTTCGTTTTCTAATGGATGCCCATTGTACCTTATAGCATTTTGAGGAAAGCCATCTAAAGTGGCACCCTTATTGCCACCAATATGAGTGTCACTTGTAGCACCTACCACTGTTTCACTATTTGGAAGAGTAGGACTTGGGGAAGCAAATGGGAGAAATAACATTTTCAAGGCGATTGAGAATATGTTATGGCTTTTTCTTTTGTTGTTTTTGATCACTACCGCTTTTGTTCTTATACTCAAAGAAAGAGAAGATCATATAATAGAGGAAAATATTTAAAATTAGCATTGAACACCTCTATGGTTTGAAATAAAGTATTTTAGAGTTAAGTCCTACTAACGAATTCTAACTTAACCGTTTCAAAAACTATCATGTAATCTTCTGTACTCTTGCCACGTGCTTTGCACATGCGTTACACAAGCTTTGCATTGTAAACTTTGTCTAATAAATATTGATTTTTTGTTTTTATTATAATTTCTATCATATAAATTTATAAACTAATGAAAAACTGAAACAAAAAGATATAAATAAAAAGGACTACTATAACAGAAAAAATTTGAAAGAGAGAAATGAAACACGCGAAATATGCATCAAATAAAAATGTACAAAAACTTGAAATTCTCGAAATATGTTGCCTAATTTAAAAAAATCAAGAGGAAGTATTGCAATCACTATTAATGTTTGTCCCCTTGCCCTAATCATGGGAAACAACAAACGCAAATAAAATTTAGTTTAGTAATTAAACAACATTAACACGTATGATGAAAATATACTAAATACTTAATGTTTATTGTTTACAAAAGTACAAAACACTCGTTCTACCATAGTTTGATCAATAATCCTCTGGTGGAGGGAAGTTGAGGTCTGGCACACGGTACTTCTTTCCATTGTCTACCAATTTCAAATCAGGAACGTTCACATCATTGCATCTAGTTGGACTTGGTTCTGCAACATTCTTATCTTTTCCTTGCTATGCAACTTATTTTTTTTTGCTTTGTCCTTAACAACCTCTTTTGGTGGTTGAACATCAGCAGATTCATTATATACGCCTTCTCTATAGTGGCTTTGCTGGGAGCGCATATACCCAACGAAGGATTTGGGTGAAAGAGTGTCTTTTCCACTACGCACTAAGCACTCTCTATTCCAAGGAAAATTAAGAGGATGCGACACATTTAGCAGTTCGACATTACTTGGTTGCAGAATACTGCTTCCTCCACCGAACATGTCATATGAACGCTTATGCAAGAGACTAAGAGCGACTAAAACATTTCGAGGAATGCCACCTAAAGTGGCCCTCGCATTTCTACTAATGTGAGTGCCACATGCGGCACCTACTGCTGCTCCACTAGTAGGAGGAGTGAGACTTAGGGAAGCAAGTGGAGTAATAGCATTCTCAGTGGGACTTAGATTAGATGAAGGCTTTTCTTGTTGTTTTTCATCATCCCTAGAACTTTTGCGCTTCATATACAAAAAAAAAAAAGAAGATTATCACTGGCAAAATATAAATAGCTCAAGCATTCGGTAGAAATTAACTTTATTGATATAAGGAAAACCATTGTCATTTTTCAATAGATGCCCATTGTACCTGATAGTATTTTGAGGAAAGTCACCTAAAGTTGCACCTGTATTGCCACCAATGTGACAGCCACTTGTGGCACCTACCACTGTTTCAATGTTAGGAAGATTAGGACTTGGGGAAGCAAATGGGAGCAATAACATTTTCAAGGCGATTGAGAATAGGTGAGGGTTTTTCTTTTGTTGTTTTTGATCACTACCGCTTTTGTTCTTTATATTTAAAGAAAGAGAAGATCATATAATAGAGGAAAATATTTAAAATTAGCATTGAACACCTCTATGGTTTGAAATAAAGTATTTTAGAGTTAAGTCCTACTAACGAATTCTAAACTTTAACCGTTTCAAAAACTATCATGTAATCTTTTGTACTCTTGTCACGTGCTTTGCACATGCTTTACACACGCTTTGCACATGCTTTACACACGCTTTGTACTGTAAAATTTGCCTAATAAATATTGACTTTTTGTATCTATTGTAATTATTATCATATAAATTTATAAACTAATGAAAAAATGAAACAAAAAGATATAAATTAAAAAAACTACTATAACAGAAAAAATAATAAGAGTGAAATGAAACACGCACAATATACATAAAATAAAAATGTACAAAGGCATTAAATTCTCGCAATATATTGCCTAGTTAAAATAATCAAGAGTACTTATTGCAATCACCATTAATATTTGTCCCCTTGCCCTAATCATGGGAAACAACAAAAGCAAATAAAATTAAGTTTAGTAATTCAACATCATTAACACGTATGATGAAAAAATACTAAATACTTAATGTTTTTTGTTTACAAAAATACAAAACACTCGTTCTACCATATTTTGATCAATCATCCTCTGGTGGAGGGAAGTTGAGATCTGGCACACGGTGCTTCTTCCCATTGTCTACCAATTTCAAATCAGGAACGTTCATGTCATTGCATCTAGTTGGACTTGGTTCTGCAACATCCTCCTCTTTCCTTGCGATGCAACTTGTTTTTTTTTTCTTTTTCCTTGACAACCTCTTTTGGTGGTTGAACATCAACAAATTCATTATATGCGCCTTCTCTATTGTGGCTTAGCTGGGAGCGTATATACCCAACAAAGGATTTGGGTGAACGAATTTCTTTTCCACTACGCACTAAATACTCTCTGTTCCAAGGAAAGTTAAGAGGATGCAACACATTTAGCAATTGGACATTACTTGTCTGTAGAATCCTGCTTCCTCCACCGAACATGTCATATGAACGCTTCTGCAAGAGACTAGGAGCGACTGTAACATTTCGAGGAATGCTACCTAAAGTGGCCCTCGAATTGCTACTAATGTTAGCACCACTTGTGGTACCTACCACTGCTCCACTAGTAGGAGGAGTGAGACTTAAAGAAGCAAGTGGAATAATAGCATGCTCAGTGCGACTGAGAATAGATGAAGGCTTTTCTTGTTGTTTTTCCTCATCCCTAGAACTTTTGTTCTTCATATACAAAAAAAGAAGAAGATTATCATAGGAAAAATATAAATAGCTCAAGCATTCGGTAGAAAGTAACTTTATTGATATAAGGAAAAGAATTTAAATTTGGTTGTTAACACCCTTAATAATGGCTCGAAGCATTTTTTAGAATTGGTTCTTTTAACAAATTCTTAATTTTCATTCCATCAAATATTAAATAGCCTTCTACGATAATATTTTTTCGTGTGCTTTACTTAAGCTTTCTATCAATTCATCAAGAAAAAAAAAAGGTTTCTACTGCATACTTCGTCTCACATATACATTATTTTATTCTTTCATTAATTACTATAATTATTTGTTATACATTTGTAAACTAACAAATTATTAACTGAAAACTCATAAATGAACTAGATCTACGTATGTGTTACAGAGCAGTAGTTGATTTGCACATATTTGAACTGAAAACAAGAAGAATTATCCTAAACTGAAATTATAATGTCATTTTGGTAAAATATTTCTATATAGTATCATATCCGATAACCAAATTAGGAAAACTTACATTGTTTTGATCCTTAGGGTACCTTTTCTTAATTGGAACAACGTTGTCTGAACCTGTTGATGATGCCATGGGTGCTTTGAAAGAAGAAGCAAGATCAGTATTGCTTAAGGAACCAGGTGGGGATGTGATGGGAAAATTAGGCAATATTAATAACTCCCAATTATATTCTAAGGAATTGTATTATCTTTAAAAGGTTTATTGTGTTACCAAATTTGCATAATAAGATTTAGATATCTAATAAATAAGTAGCCATATAACTGTATTAATGTAATCAGAATTGATATAGAAATTTAGTCAGTTTATAATTTGTTGAAACTGCTTACCATGAGCAACTAATATTTTCCTTGATCAATTGACTCACAACCCAGACATGTATTTGCACACAAAATGTCTAGATTCTAAATTTGCGAGTCAAAATGTTTTGTCCAGTAATATTACTAATATATGTTATAATTGAGAATGATTTAACGATAATAACTACGCCTCAATTCAAAATTATTATTAGGGCTAACTTTATATGAACCATTTGTATCATCTCCTCTCTCCATCTGGGCCTTTTTCATTTCCTTACTCAATATTGTGTCTATTAGAAGAAAATTAGGATTTTCTGAAAATAGTTATGCTCCTAATCTCATACATATGCCAAATATATCTAACTAAAATTAGAAGACTTCAGCCAAATAATGTACAGAATGTAATTGACCAATTAATAATAATAACAAACCTTAAACCCAATATGTCACCTAGCTACCCAAATACTTAATTGTCTGTATTATATTCTCTTCTTTACTTCGCTAAGTCGGCATGGTTTCCAAAATATTGCAAATCTTTGAAACCAGTTTGATTTCCTTCAAGTGATTTTAGATCTATATCGTTCTAACACTTTCAATGACCAAACCATCTAAGATAACCTTCTCTTATTTATTTTTCTTTTAATCTACACCTTGTGTCGTTTTTGATCAATTCTAATCTTGTTTATTCCTGTATAACCGTATATTCATCTTAACAACATTCTAATATACTCATCTTGTGGATGTGTTCATTCTTAGATGCCCGACATTCACTTCGGCGATGTAGCTAGTATGTACCGTAACAAATATATAAACCGCAAAGCTTTTAAAAATATTCCAGACGTAAGAGACCATGATGAATGAACTGACAAAGAGAATATAGGTTTATGTACTAAATATTTATGGTTGATCAGAAGTTAGTGTTCTGGATATAAGTTATTGTGTTTTAGACTTCAACGATATGTAATGTTTCAAAAGTTATAAGACAGTAGGTTTCGAAAATAATTAGTAGAATAGATTTAAGTTATATATACTGATAGTGTAGTACTTCTACACTTGAAAGAGAAAGAACGATTACGATTTTTTTGCACAAAAATCGCAATTAGAGAATAGGAACGAAAGTTTGAAACCTAATGAACAAAATTCCCAAAACCCGGAGTCAACAGTCATGAGCATCTAATGGAACCCATAATCTGACACAGTTTCCTTAATACATCAAGTCTAGCAAAAATATAAATAGCAACAAAATGAGAGGGAGGAGGGTGGGGCTGCGAACGCCGTGCAACTACCTTACAATCTCCGACAACTGCTCCACTGATGAAGAATCGAATCTCACTCGATCCAGACACCTGGATCTGCACACAAGGTGCAGAGAATAACGTGAGTACACCAACTCAGTAAGTAACAAATATAAATAAAGACTTTAGTGCAGTGACGAGCTTTTATAATCATAAAAATTCATATAATAAACATCAGTGGAAAACAATAAATCAAGTCAGGGATCTACGTCCCGAAGTTTCATAAAACTCCAGTTTTTCCCTTTCCAAATCTCATATAAAAACATTGGTTCAACATTTATCGTTTAGAGGCACAGATGTAAAGAAGAGTAAAAGCAGTAGTTTCATAGCAAATAAGGCTCTCGGGCGCAGTGTCACTCGCAATATAAAGCCTCTCGGGCCAGTCTCTCAGTCACTCGTGACTCATCTCTCGTCGATCAACACTCACACTCAGCACTCACGCTCAATAGGTGCCATATAGTAACAGCTGCGACGTGCAACCCGATCCATATATGTGTATGTAACGATGCGGCGTGCAGCTCGATCCATAAATAGTCGCTGCGCTCACTGGGGGTGTACAAACTCCGGATGGGCTCCTTCATCCCAAGCGCTATATCGATGCGGCGTGCAGCCCGATCCAATATATCTCATTGCGGCGTGAAGCCCGATCCAATATACATACCGTTGCAGCGTGCAGCCCGATCCAATATATATCTCGCTGCGGTGTGCAGCCCGATCCAATATATATACCGCTGTCGTGTGCAACCCAATCCAATATATATCTCGCTGCGACGTGCAGCCCAACCCAATATATATGCATATAACACTGCAACGTGCATCCTAATCCATCACTATCCTCATAATCCGGTTCTCGGCCTCGCTCAGTCATCACCCTCACAAGCCACTCGGGCAACTCACCACAATTCACGAGGACTCAGCCCAAAATATCTTTCATTTGTTTAAAAACAGGGTGATAAATAGCAATAATCAGTAAACAAGTATAAATTATGACCGAGATTATATTTTCTATCAAAAACAGTGTGAGAGTAGTAATAAAAATACCCCTGAGGATCCAAACAACTCGGCACGAGGCCCCAAACATGGCATGCAACCCAAAACATAGTATAAATCTCAATGATACGGAATATCATATGATTTCAAATCAAATACACGGCTTAGTAGTCGCTACGAGACGAACCAAGTTACAGTCCCTACCAGTGCACACCCACACGCCCGTCACCTAGCATGTGCGTCACCTCACTTATCAAATCCGTACAACATATCGGGGTTTCATACCCTCAGGTCTAGATTTACAATCGTTACTTACCTCAAACCCAATGAAAAACTATACCGCGATGCCTTTGCCCCTCAACTCGGACTCAAACGCTCTGAATCTATTCAAAACAAATTCATATCATCAAAATATGCTAAAGGGACGAAGCCCACTCGAAAATATCTAATTTACATCGAAAATCCCGAAATTGGCCAAACTCGACCCCCAGGCCCACGACTCGCATTCCGATAAAAGTCACAGAACTATAATCCTTACGCTCTCACGAGTTCATGCGTACCAAATACATCAAAATCGGACGCCAAATGGTCCCTCAAATCCCCAATTTATACTTTCAATTCAAGTCCTAATCTCCCTAATTTTCCAACTCAAACATGATTAAACAAAGGAATAATCGTCATAAACACAAGATACAAGGTCCATGTAACTTACCTCACTGAATGCACTTGATAATCCCTTGAAATCCCAGCTCAAAGCCCAAAAATCCTACACAAATGGTGAAGAAATCAGTGAAAATTCGCGAAGGCAACCTTATATAGGTTCCGCCCAGCAATCTCGCACCTGCGACCCCATGCCCGCACCTGCTGCCACGTCGCACCTGTGGAAAATCCCTCACAGGTGCGGATTCTCACTTAAACTAAAAATCCGCATTTGCGACCTTCTACCCGTACATGCGGTCCCGCAGACTTGATCCATCTTCCGCACCTGTGCTCCCAGGCCAGGTTCTTTTTTTTTGCATCTGCACAAGGTCTGCTGCACCTGTGCCTTCGCACCTGCGGCTCCACGTACGCAGGTGCGGCCACAGCAGAAGGCATGCATCAGCAGCCATTTGCTGCATTTTCCTCCAACTTCCAACCTTCCAACATCATCAGAAATCAAATCCCGATCCCCTCGGGGCCTCAACCAAAAGTACCAACAAGTCGTGTACCAACCTACGAACCTAGTCCAACCCTCGGAACACTCAAAATAACATCAAAACACCTAATCAAATCAAAATTCAAGCCTAAGGATTTCTAAACTTTCGAAATTCGCCAACGATGCTGAAACCACCCAAACCACGTCCGAAAGACTTGAAAATTTGAACACACATCCCAAATGACACTACGGACCTATTTCAACTTCCGGAATTCCATTCTGACCCTGATAGCTAATTTTCCACTGCTGACGAAAATCGCCAAAAATCCAATTTCGCCAATTCAAGCCTAATCCTACTCCGGACCTCCGAATGACATTCCGAACACACTCCTAAGTCCCGAATCACCTAATGAAGTTATCCAAGCAACAAAAACCACATTTCCAGATCATTTACCTATAAGTCAACTTCCGGTTGACTTTTCCAACTAAATCACCAACCTAAGAGACTAAGTGTCTCATTTCTTACCACAACCACTCCGAACCCGAACCAATCGACCTAACATAACAAAAAAATAGCTGAACCATACAAGAATGAAGTAGAAATGGGAAATACAGGGCTAAACTCTCAGAACGACCGACCGGGTCGTTATATTCTCCCCCTCTTAAACAAATGTTCATCCTCGAACGGGTCTAGAAACATACCTGGAGTTTCAAATAGGTGGGGATATCTGCTCCGCATCTCCTGCTCGGTCTCCCAGGTGGCCTCCTCCACCGGCTTCCCTCTCCACTACACTTTCACTGAAGCTATGTCCTTAGACCTTAACCTTCTAACCTGATGACCCAAAATAGTTATTGGCTCTACCTCATAAGATATATCACCGTCTAGCTGAACCGCGCTGAAGTCAAAAACATGAGACGGATCACCAATATACCTCTGAAACACGGAAACATGAAATACATAGTGCACGCTCGACAGGCCAGGTGTCAAGGCAAGTCTATAAGCCACCTCTCCAACCCTTTGAAGCACCTCAAAAGGCCCAATGAAACGGGGACTCAACTTGCCCCTCTTCCCAAACCGCATAACACCCTTCATGGGTGACACCTTCAACAAGACTTTCTCCCCAGCCATGAAAGATACATTCCGGACCTTCTGGTCCGCATAACTCTTCTTTCTCGACTGTGCCGTGCGAAGCCGCTCCTGAATCAACTTTACCTTATCCAAAGTATCTTGTATCTAATTCGTACCCAAAAGTCTGGCCTAACTCGGCTCGAACCAACTGACCGGAGATCTATACCTCCTCCCATACAAAGCCTCATACGGAGCCATCTGAATACTCGATTGATAACTATTATTATATGCAAACTGCGCGACTGGCAGAAACTGCTCCCATGAACCCCCAAAGTCAATAACACAAGCACGCAACATGTCCTCTAGTATCTGAATAATGCACTCGGACTGCACGTCCGTCTGAAGGTGAAAAGTCGTGCTCAACTCAACCTGAGTACCCAACTCTCTCTGCACGGACCTCCAGAACTGCGACGTGAACTGAGTACCTCTATCGGAGATGATGGAAACCGGAACACCATGCAACCGAACAATCTCCCTGATATAAATCTCAGCTAACCACTCCAAAGAATAAGTAGTACCAATAGGAATGAAGTGAGCGGACTTAGTCAGCCGATCCACAATAACCCATATAGCATCGAACATCCTCGAAGTCCGTGGGAGCCCGATTAGAAAGTCCATGGTGATCCGCTCCCACTTCCACTTAGGAATAACCAAACTCTGATGCAATCCACCGGGTCTCTGGTGCTCGTACTTGACCTGCTAACAGTTGAGACACCGAGCCCCAAATCCAACAACATCCTTCTTCATCCGCCTCCACCAATAATGTTGCCTCAGATCCTGATACATCTTCACGGCACCCGGATCGATGGAATACTACGAGCTGTGGGACTCCTCAAGAATCAACTCCCGAAGCCCATCTACGTTGGGCACACATATCTGACCCTGTATCCTCATAAAACCATCATCGGCAATAGCTACATCCCTGGCATCACCTCGTTGGACCCTATACTGAAGAACGAGCAAGTGTGGGTCATCATACTGGGGCTCTGTGATACGGTCATAAAGAGAAGACCTGCATGCTACACAAGCCAATACCCGGCGGGTCTCTAATAGATCCAACCTCACCAACTGGCACGCTAAGGCCTGAACATCAAGCGCTAATGGTCTCTCTGCTGCTGGGAGATATGCTAGACTCCCCAAGCTCTCTGCTCTGCGACTCAAGGCATCGACCACTACATTGGCCTTCCCTGGATGGTATAGAATAGTGATATCATAACTCTTGAGAAGCTCCAAACATCTCCTCCGGCGCATATTTAGATCCTTCTGTTTAAACAAGTGTTGTAGGGTACGATGATCAGTAAAAACCTCATGATGAACCGCATACAAATAATGATGCCTAATATTCAAGGCGTGAACAATGGCTGCTAACTCGAGATCATGCACCAGGTAATTCTTCTCATGAGTCTTCAACTAGCGCGAGGCGTAGGTAATCACCCTACCCTTCTGCATCAGAACACAACCAATGCCTATCCTCGAGGCATCATAATACATGGTATAAGAACCTGAAGCTGATGGCAATACTAACATTGGAGCTGAGGTCAAAGCCGTCTTGAGCTTCTGGAAGCTCTCCTCACACTCGTGTGACCACCTGAACAAAACACCCTTCTGAGTCAATTTGGTCAAGGGTAAAGCAATAGAAGAAAACCACTCCACAAAGCGACAGTAATAACTCGCCAAACTAAGGAAGCTCCTAATCTCTGTAGCTGAGGACGGTCTGGGCCAACTCTGCACCGCCTCTATCTTCTTGGAATCAACTTGAATACCCTCGCTGGACATCACGTGTCCCAAGAAAGCTACTGAGCCCAGCCAAAACTCATACTTGGAGAACTTTGCATAAAGTTTCTCCTCCCTCAATCTCTGCAATACAACCTCAAATGCTGAGCATGCTCCTACTGGCAACGAGAATACACCAGGATTTCATCAATGAACACAATAACAAAGGAATCCAAATATGGCTGAAATACGATGTTCATCAAATGTATGAACATTGCTGGGGCATTGGTGAGCCCAAAAGACATCACCAAAAACTCATAGTGGTCATAACGGGTCCTGAAAGACGTCTTGGAAACATCTGAATCTCGAATCTTCAGCTGATGGTACCCGGATCTCAAATCAATCTTAGAGAACACCCTAGCTCCCTGAAGCTGGTCAAACAAATCATCAATGTGAGGCATATGATACTTATCCTTGGCCGAAACCTTGTTCAGCTGCCTATAGTCAATACACATTCTCATGGAACAATCCTTCTTCTTCACGAACAACACCAGTGCACCCCAAGGTGACACACTAGGCCGGATGAACCCCATTTCTAGGAGTTTCTGAGGTTGTTCCTTCAATTCTTTCAACTCCGCTAGTTCCATACGATACGGTGGAATAAAAATAGGCTGAGTTCCTGGCACCAGCTCAATGCCAAAATCAATATCCTTGTTGGGCGGCATGCCTTGCAAATCAGCATGAAACACGTCCAGATACTCACGGACTACAGGAACAGAATCGATAGTGGGAGTCTCAGCACTGACATCCCTTACAAAATCCAATTAAGACAGGCATCTTTCCTCTACCATACGCTGATCCTTCAGGTATGAAATCACCCTACTAGGCACATAATCAATTGAACCTCTCCACTCGACTCTTGGATAATCCGGCATCGCTAAGGTCACGGTCTTAGCATGGCAATCAAGAACAACATGACACGGAGATAGCCAATCCATGCCCAATATCGCATCAAAGTCAGCCATGCTAAGCAATAGCATATCCACTCGGGTCTCCAGACCTCCAATAGATATCACACATACATGATCGATACACTCGGTCTACAACAATAGTATCGCCCACCGGAGTCGACACATGAATAGATGTGACTAAGAACTCGCGGGACATATCCAGAAAGTGGGCAAAATATGATGAAACATAAGAATACGTGGAACCAGGATCAAATAAGACTGAAGAATCTCGGTGAAAAACTGAAACAATACTTGTAATCACTACATCTGAGGCCATAGCATCAAGTCTGGCTGGAAGTGCATAAAAATGGGCCTGAGCTCCACCGGATCGACCTCCCCCTCTAGGGCGGCCTCTAGCTGCCTGACCCCTACCCCTTGCTGCGCGGCCGGGTGGTGATGTAACTGGAGCTGATGTCGAGGGCTGACCCCTCTGCTAAGATGGACCCCCAAGAAAATGAGGACATTTCCTCCTCATATGCCCAAACTCTCCACACTCGTAATAAATTCGCGGTGCTGGAGACGGGGACTGAAAGGAACCCCTAGCACCAGGGTAGCCTCTGGAAGAATCGGGCATAGATGAGCCCTGAACTGATAGTGCTCGAGATGAACTTTGGGTTGGAAGACCACTGAATGATGGGTGCCCCTAATGAGAACTGTGAGGACCACGACCAATGGATCTACCACGATAACTTGAGTGGCCCGACTGAGCCTGCCTGAATGGATGTCCCCTACCATACTGGAACTACCCCCTGAAGGAACACCACCAAAACTACCAGACCCTCGAGGCCTCTTGGACTCCCTCTCATCTCGCTCCTAGCAATGAACCGACTCAATCTCTCAGGTAATATAAACAACCTACTCAAAAGTAGAACCCGATACCCTCTCTCCGGTCATAAGAATACGGAGCTGATACGAGAGGACATCCACAAATCTCCCGATCCTATATCTCTCTGTAGGGACTAATCAAATAGCATAACGGGCAAGCTCCAAAAACCTCATCTCAAACTGCCTGCGCAGCTCCTCTCTGCGGGATTGTGGAACATACTTCTTTAAGAAGAGAGTGGAAAATTGCTGCCAAGAAAGGTGCGCTGCACCAATGGTCCTACGCCTCTCATAAGCCTCCCACCAAGTATATACAGTTCCTGAGAACTAGAAGGTAGTAAACGAGACCCCACTGGTCTCCAATATCCCTGTCGTAGGAAGCATCCTCTGACACTTGAATATGAAATCCTGGGCATCCTCTCCCTCCGCACTAATGAAAGTCAGAGGCCGAACCATCTCAAATCTCTCCAACTTGCGCTGCTCGTTGTCAGCCATAGCTGGAACTACAAAATCATGGGCTGGTGCAACCGGCTGAGCTGGAACTTGCCTCCGGGGTCTGAAGCCCCTGAATAACCTGCTCAGGTGTAAGGGCGGCTGGAGTCTGACCTCCCCCGACCTGAGAAGTACGGCTGAAGTAGGAACAACCACTGCCTGAGCAAGACTGGTGCATGCAGTCAGAATCTAAGCCAAGGTCTCCTGAAGACCCAAAATAAAAATAGGCACAGTAGGTGCCTGAGCTGGTCCTAGTGGAGCATCTGCGGCTTGGACCTGATTTGGAACAATAGGTGGGTCTATGGGTACGACCCCGGTAGCTTCGCGAGATGCACCTCTACCCCTACCACGACTGCGTCTTCGACCCCTCATGGGTCTTACTAGTGGCTGATCGCCATGACCGGTAGCGCGTGTCCTCACCATCTGGGAGAGAATGAAACAATAGAAGTTTAGTTGCCAGAATCAATAGATTCGCACGACAAGAATTCAAGAAATGTGAGATTTTTTTCCTAAGGATTCTGTAGCCTCTCGAAGATAAGTACACACGTCTCCGTACTGATCCGCAAGACTCTACTGAACCTGCTCATGACCGGTGAGTCCTATGTAACCTAAGCTCTGATACCAACCTGTCACGACCCAAAATCTACATTGGTCGTGATGGCGCCTATGGAGGTAATAGGCTAGACAATTTACTGAACATAAAACAAGGAACTTTCCATTTAAATCAATAACGTGATTTATCAAAAATCTTCCACTCTTTATATTTCACAAATGCGTAAAAGTAATGAAAACATATGAACAAAATCCCCAAAACCAGGAGTCAATAGTCATGAGCATCTAATGAAACACAGAATCTGACACGGTTTCCTTAATACATAAAGTCTAAGAAAAATATAAATAACAACAAAATGAGAGGGAGAAGGGTGGGGTTGCGAACGTCGTGCAGCTACATCACAATCTCCGACAACTGCTCCACTGATGAAGAATCGAATCTCACTCGATCCGGGCACCTAGATCTGCACACTAGGTGCAGGGAGTAACGTGAGTACACCAACTCAGTAACTAAAAGATATAAATAAGGACTTGAGTGCAGTGACGAGCTTTTAAATTCATGAAAATTCATATAATAAACATCAGTGGAAAACAATAAATCAAGTCAGGGATCTACGCCCCGAGAGTTTCATTAAACTCCAGCTTTTCCCTTTCCAAATTTCATATAGAAACATTGGTTCAACATGTATCGTTTAGAGGCAAAAATGTAAGGAAGAGTGAAAATAGTAGTTTCATAGCAAAGAAGCCCCTCGGGTGCAGTGTCACTCACAATATAAAGCCTCTCGGCCAGCCTCTCAATCACTCGTGACTCATCTCTCGTCAATCAGCACTCACACTCAGCACTCACGCTCAATAGGTTCCATATAATAACAGTTGCAGCGTGCAGCCCGATCCATATATGTATATATAAAGTTGCGTTGTGCAGCCCGATCCATAAGTAGTCGACCGCGCTCACTGGGGGTGTACAGACCCCGGAGGGTCTCCTTCATCCCAAGCACTATGTCGTTGCGGTGTGCAGCCTGATCCAATATATCTCGCTGCGGTGTGCAGCCCAATCCAATATATATATCGTTGTGGCATGCAGCCCGATCCAATATATATCTCGCTGCGGCATGCAGCCCGATCCAATATATATGTATATAACGATGCAGCATGTAGCCCGATCCATCACTATCCTCACAATCCGGCTTTCGGCCTTGCTCAGTTATCCCTCTCACAAGCCACTCGGGCAACTCACCACAATTCACGGGGACTCAGCCCAAAATATCTTTCATTTGTTTGAAAACATGGTGTTAAATAGGAATAATCAGTAAAAAGTATAAATTATGATTGAGATTATATTTTCTATCAAAAACAGTGTGAGAATAGCAGTAAAAACACCTCTGAGGGTCCAAATAGGTCGACACAAGGCCCTAAACATGGCATGTAGCCCAAAACATAGTGTATATCTCAACAATACGGAGTATCATATGATTTCAAATCAAATACGCGACTTAGTAGTCGCTACGGGACAGACAAATTCACAACCCCTACCAGTGTACGCCCACACCCCCGTCACCTAGCATGTGCGTCACCTCACTTATCAAATCAGTACAAAATACCGGGGTTTCATACCCTCATGTCTAGATTTACAATCGTTACTTACCTCAAACCGAATGAAAAACTATACCGCGATGCCTTTTCCCCTCGACTCGGACTCAACATGCTTCGAATCTGTTCATATCATCAAAATATGCTAAAGGGACGAAGCCCACTCGAACATATCACATTTACATGACAAATCCAAAAAATTGGACAAACCCGACCCCTGGGCTCACACTAGAATTCTTATAAAAGTCACAAAACTAGAATCCTTACGCTTTCACGAGTTCTTGCATACCAGATACACCAAAATCAGACCCCGAATGGTCCCTCAAATCCCCAATTTATACTTTCAAATTTCAAGCCCTAATCTCCCAAATTTTCCCACTAAAACATGATTAAACATTGGAATAATCGTCATAAACACAAGGCACAAGGTCCATGTAACTTACCTCACTGAATACACTTGATTCCCCCTTGAAATCCCAGCTCAAAGCCCCAAAATCTGACACAAATGGTGAAGAAATGAGTGAAAATTTGCGAAGGCAACCATATATAGGTTCTGCCCAACAATCTCACATTTGCGACCCCATGCCCGCACCTGTGGTGCCTCACCTGCGAAAAATCCCTCGCAGGTGCAGATTCTCACTTAAAATAAAAATCCGCATCTGCGGCCTTCTACCTGCACCTGCGCTCCCAGGCCAGGTTCCATTTTTTCCGCATCTGCGCAAGGTCTGATGCACCTGCGCCTTCGCACCTGCGGCTCCCCGTCTGCAGGTGCGGCCACACTAGAAGGCCTGCACTAGCAGCCATTTGCTGCATTTTTCTTGTACTTTCAACATCATCCGAAATCAAATCTCGAGCTCCTCGGGGCCTCAACAAAAAGTGCCAACAAGTCGTATACCAAGATACCCACCTAGTTGAACCCTCGGAACACTCAAAATAACATAAAAACACCAAATCAAATCCAAATTCAAGCCTAAGGATTTCTAAACTTCTGAAATTCGCCAACGATGCCGAAACCACCCAAACCACGTTCGAATGACTTGAAAATTTTCACACACATCCCAAATGACACTACGGACTTGTTCAACCTTCCGAAATTCCATTCCGACCCAGATAGCTAATTTTCCACTACCGACTGAAAATTTCCAAAAATCCAATTTCGCTAATTCAAGCCTAATCCTACTCCGGACCCCCGAATGACATTTTGAACACACTCCTAAGTCCCAAATAACCTAATGAAGCTATCCGAGCCACAAAAACAAAATTCCGATATCATTTACCTATAAGTCAACTGAAGTTGACTTTTCCAACTAAATCACCAACCTAAGAGACTAAGTGTCTCATTTCTGACTACAACCACTCCGAACCCAAAACATCGACCCAGCGCAACACAAAAGAGCTGAACCATACAAGAATGTAGCAGAAACGGGAAATACAGGACTAAACTCTCGGAACAACCGGCCGGGTCGTTACATTTATTCTTATTATCGCTCCAGGCCAATGACCGGTGTAATGCTTATATATAAACAAGTTTCTCTGCACGTGCTTTGTCATATTATATATATATATATATATATATATACTGAAAATATATTCCATATCATTTAAGAAAGAAAGACTAAAGACACCTAAACTAAGATGTGAATAGAATACAAAAATGCTTCAATAAAAATATTTGGAAAAAACTATTGTCCAAGAAATAATTATTTAACTCACAAAAGAGTAAATAGAAATTCATTGTAACGACCCAACCGGTCGTTTTGAGGTCTAGCACGCCGTTCAGCGGTTTGAGGCCTTAACTAGCTTCACTTCAGGTATTATGACTTGTGCGTGTGGTCGGAATCAAATTTCGGGAAGTTCGGAGTTGATTTGGGAAAAAAATTCTAAATTCGGAAGCTTACAGTTAGAGAATTGACTAAAGTTGGGATTTCTAATAAACGACCTCGGAATCAGGATTTGAAGGTTCGATAATGATTTTGGACTTGGGCGTATGTTCGGGTCGAGTATCGGGTGGACCGGGTGTATTTCGACACCTATTACGGAAGGTTAGCATTTTGAAGGTTTAATATTTCCTAAATTTGGGTTGGAGTAGATTTTGAGGTTATCGATGTCCGTTTGGGATTCCGAGCCTAGGAATAGTTTTGTATGGTGATTTTGGTCGTAGAAGTGTGTCCAGATTTTGATTTGGAGGTCCGTAGGTTATTACGACGTCAATTGGCGAAAGTTGGAAATTTGAATGATATTGAGAACTTTGAGCAGGAGTGGACTTTTTGATATCGGGGTCGGATTCCCATTCCGGAAGTTGATTTAGGTCCGTAATGTCGATTATGACTTGTGTGCAAAATTTGAGGTCAATCGAACTTGATTTGATACGTTTCGACATAAGATATAGAATTTGGAAATTTGGAGATTTATAAGTTTGATTCGAGGCGCAATTAATGATTTTGATGTTGTTTGATGTAATTTAAGGCTTCGAATAAGTTCTTATTGTATTTTGGGACGTGTTGGTATGTTTGGTTAAGGTCCTGAGGGCATCGGGTGGATTCCGGATGGTCAACGGATCGAGTTTTGACTTGGAAGAAAGACTGAAGCAGTTGTCTTCTAGCGTAACCGCAGCTGCGAGGTTTTGGCCGCAGAAGCGGCCAAGAGGGGAGTAGATGCGGAGTTGGCAGCGCAGATGCACATAAGGGCCGTAGAATTTGTCATCGACCTTGACTTGGTTTCTCGCAGGTGCAAGACTTGGAGCAGCAAAAGCAGCTTCTGCAGAAGTGACCTTTTCACCGCAGAAGCGAAAATTTTGATAGGCAGTGAGGCTTCTTTAAAAATGGGGGTTTGGCCCATTTTAATCTCATTTCGTCCATATAAGGCAATTTTGGAGCACTTTTGGAGTGCAATCTTCATCAACTATAATGTTTAAGTGATTTCTTCACATTGTAAGTAAGTACCTGGTTTTTATGTGGATTCAAGCATGAAAATTTTTAAAAATTGTGAGATCTCCAAAGAAACGCAAAATTTGGTATTTTTGGATTTTGACCACGAAATTGGGCATGAAATTTAGGATAAATGGTATATTTGAGTTCGTGGTGTTGTGCGAAAATTTTTCTATGAAAATTTTTGGAATCCCGGCACGTGGTCCCAATTGGTTTTTGTGAACTTTCCTAGCAGAGTTAAGAATTGTTTAAATTGATTAAATATGGGTATTAGAGTATCTTTTAATTGGCTCGCACATTGTTTGAATAATTTTTGATCGACGAGCATAGGTTTGAGGTATTAGAGAGGCTTTGGAGCCGGTTATGGCACTTTGGAGCGAGATAAGTCTCCTGTCTAACTCTGTGATGGGAAACTACCCCTAGGTGATGTATTTATTATGTGTTACTTATTACGGGAGCTACATACATACAAGGTGACAAAAATACGTGCGTAGCTAAATTCATGTTATGTCTAGGTAGACTTAGGCTCATAACATACTATAGTAGTACTACTTGTGTTGTTTCCTGTCTATAAGATTCATTTATTTTTATAATGCGACTTGAGACTAGACTTGTGTAGAGTAATGGACTTGCTATTGTAGAGATTCGACGAGCTTCAGGATTAGCCGCTATATAATTGTACTCTCCTTATAAAATTCTCCCGTGTTGTGCGTTCTCATTGAAAAGGTACCCTTAAAATCTATCACTCACACGACTATTCGTGAGTGGGGTCGAGGACCCGTCAAAGCTTCTTATTCTAATTGGATCGGGCCGTTTACCTCGGCAGGATAGATATATATATGGTTAGTGTCGTTCGACCCTGGCTAGTGGGCACACTAATGGTATCGGGTCATACTCCATGGAAGGATTTATGTACCACACTCTCATGGGAGCGGGTCGTTCTCCTCGGCAATAAACTAATGTATCTATGTTTGGTAATGTTATGATGGGTCAGACAGTATGCCTCGACACTTCTATGAAATACTATTATGAAATCGTGCGTAATAATGGGCAAGGAGCCAGCATATATATGAGCTTCCCCTAATCAAGCTATGACGACCTATCTAGTAAGGTCCATATTATATATATATATACTCTGATTGAGGATGTAACTACTAGCTGAGAGCTTGGGATATCTTTAAGGAGAGAGTTGTACCACATATTTACACTTATTATTTTCGTTTAGTTACTCTGATTCACATCTATTTACTCCTACTATATCTATCTTATTGGACCTCTAGTAATTATCGATGTCGACTCCTTGTCACTACTTCTCTAGGGTTAGGCTAGATACTTACTAGGTACATGTTGATTTACGTACTCATGCTACACTTGTTGCACTTTTGTGCATGTACTTATATGTCAGATGGTCTTCTGGGCGCAACGACACTACTGTTGCGGGGACTTTACCATGAGCTGCATTCCATATTACGCTCTGCAACCTACAGAGTTTCCATCAGAGTTATTTATATTTTTTTCCTATCTAATTTATATTCTAGATGAATGTTGTATTTATTTAAGTTTCCTAGTTGGTGCTCCTGCACTTGTGGCACCGAGTTTTGGGGATTCCTACTATTGTTTCTCATTGCAAATCACGTAGTTATCAACATTTCTACCCTATATATTCCATTTTATACTATTTAATTAATGAAAATTATGATTTCAAAATCCTAAAATGAGTGGTTAAATTGGTGAATCATCGTTCGTTTGCTTGGCGGCGATGTTAGGCGCCATCATGACCTTTAGTGGATTTTGGGTCGTGACAGTTGGTATCAGAGCTCTAGGTTCACTTAGGTATCATGAGTCATGAGAAAGTCTAGTAGAGTCTTGCAGATTGGTACAGAGACGTCTGTACTTATTTTCGAGAGGCTACTCAATCTTATGCGGCACAAAGCGCTGTTAACAATTGGGCGTCGAGGAGTTGTAGTGGTACTACAGACGTGGTGCGGGATGTTTTCCCTGTATGTTCGGACAGGCTATTATTGTTGCCTTGTGGAATGATGTTCATTGTTACAACTCAATGTCCGTATTTCCTATGGTTAAGAGATGGTGCGTGGATTGCTATGATGTCTATGCATAATTATCGAACAATGTTGGTGTAATGGTAAGGTGCTCGTTTGTGTGTTGAGGCAGTGAATGGCATGAAGAGAGGATTTCTCGGAGCATGATTAAGGGGTTCAACATTTAATTCCAGCGAAGAAAAGGCAATCGGACTATAGATATCCAGGTTTCATTGATGAATTACGAGTGTTGATATTTTCTAGCGTGGTGGAATTTTCATAGTGATGCGACGTCGTCATCCTTGTTTGAATGCATTATGGTTCGCCACTGATATGGTCTTCTTTGTTTTTTTCTTTTGGGGCAGGGCGTTGTGAAATGGTGCCTGAGGAGGTTGTCAAAAATAGCAGCGTGCAGCGGTTCAGGATCGAATTGGTATTTCTAATATGATGGCTCGAGGAAGATGATCTTCCAGGAAGCTTAGAGTTGGTAGAAATTTATTAGCTCAGGTGCTATAGAGACGAATTTTGATTTGATGCAACATTTGTGTAACACTGAATGAGGAAGGATACGTGTCACGACTCAAAACTAACCCTGTCGTGATGGCGCCTATCAAGGTACTAGGCCAGCTGACACATTACCAAAAACACATTGATATTTCATTCATAAGATATAATGCAAAGTTATTCATTATAAAACGTTCGTAAAGGAGTTCAAATCAAAACAAAAGTTTGGAAAAGAAAGCCCGACATCGGGGTGTCACTAGTCATGAGCAACTACTACAACTGTCTGACAATATCAAGACTAACATAGTCTAGAGAATAACCAAATACAACTAAGGGAAGATAAAGAGGAAGAAAAGCAGGGCTGTAATCGCCAGGTAGCTACCTTTCTATCTCCGAGGATCTGCGACTGAATAAAATCAACAACCGCTACCGTGTCCATAAATGCTTGGATCTGCACACAAGATGCAGGGAGTAACGTGAGTACGCCAACTCAGTAAGTAACAAAGTAAATAAAGATTGAGAAATAGTGACGAGAAAATTTAAACTACAGTTCATATCACAAAAACTTAGTAAAATATGGCATGCTTTAAAATGAGAGTTTGAGTCAAATCAGCTCGTTTAAATCCAGTTTCAGGTAAAATCATTTAAAACATCTTTCAACAGTTTTCAAACAAAGACTCAATGCAAACATGAGCAAAAATGATGAAATCATATACGGCCCGGCACTCAGCCCTCGCACTTAGTAGGTACCTGCGCTCACTGGGGGTGTGTACAGACTCTGGAGGGGCTCCTTCAGCCCAAGTGCTATATCAATCCAGCTCATGGCATAAATCAATAAGGGCCTCATCTTATTATCAAACATGTTGCAGCGTGGAGCCCGATCCCATAAATATCCTCACAAATCAGGACCTCGGTCTCACTCAGTCATAAATCTCTCCAGCCTCTCGATCTCTCAGAAAAGCAAAGTATTCAGCCCAAACAACATTTATGTGATGCATCAAAATAGATTAATAGAGACTGAGTTATGCAGTAAATATGTATAATCATGACTAAGTATAGATTTTCAATCGAAAACAATGAGAGGAGAGCAAGATAAGACCTCTAAGGGTCTAAGCAACACTGGCATACGACCTAAATATGGCATCCATCTTGATTTGCAGAAATTTTTTCTAAAACACATAAGAAGTATATACTTTCAACAAAATATTCAACTTTACAGTTGATACGGGACAGACCAAATCACAATCCCCAATGGTCCACGCCCACACGCCCGTCACCTAGCATGTGCATCACCTCAAAAAAATCACATGAAATAAAAATTCGGGGTTTCATACCCTCATGACTAGATTTACAATCGTTACTTACCTCAAAAGGATCAAATCTCTACTTCGCAATGCTCTTGCCCTCGATTCGGCCTCTAAATTCTCCGAATCTATTCATAATCAGTACAATACCATCAATATATGCTAAAGGAATGAACACCACAAGAAAAACTACCAAAATAGACCCAAAACCCGACCCCCGGGCCCATATCTCAAAATTCAAAAAAAGTTACAAAACTTGAAAGCCTATTCACTCACGAGTCCATACATACTAAATTTATCAAAATTCGACATCATTTAGTCCCTCAAATCCTCAGATCAAACTTTCCAAAATCCCAAGCCCTAACCCCTCATTTGCGCCCCTAATTTCCACTAATTAA
The DNA here is from genome assembly GCA_005239505.1 of Nicotiana paniculata. NCBI lineage: Eukaryota > Viridiplantae > Streptophyta > Magnoliopsida > Solanales > Solanaceae > Nicotiana > Nicotiana paniculata. The sequence goes on along the minus strand of ML345215.1, from coordinate 44,460 downwards.
ATGATAATACAATGGGAAAACACCAAAGATAGGAGTATTATAGCTCAAGACACTTACTTCTCTGACAACCCTTGAATCTCCCTTCAAAATCATTCCAAAGCTCCAAAAACCAACTTGAAAATGGTGGAAATGAACCAAAATTCGCGTAGTCTCCTTTTTATACTTTCTGCCCAGGCCTTTTGCACCTGCGGCTAATTATGCGCACATGCGGTGCCGCATCTACGCAAAAAAATCCTCACATGCGGAAACCGCTAAAGTCCTTCATTTTCGCAAATGTGCCCCAGGTTCCGCACCTGCGAGCGCGCACCTGCGCACATCCTTCCGCTTATGCGGAACTGGCCATTCTCCCTTCTTCCGCATCTGCGCCCCAAGTCTCGCACCTGCGGGCTCGCAGATATGACCTCTCCTAGGCACTTTCGGATCCAGCCAGCCTCAGCACTATCCGCACTTGCAAACTCCCACACGCACCTACGGCTCCCCTTCCGCAAGTGCGGAACACACCAGCAGCCTCAAACACCAGCAGAATTAGCTATCTCCCAACACCAACAATTGATCTGTTAACCATTCGAAACACACCCGGCCTTCGGGACCTCAAGAAACCATACCAACAAGTCATATAACAATCTACAAACTTAGTCGTACCTTCGACACACTCAAAACAATATCAAAAAACCAAATTAACCTCGGATTCAAGCCTAAGAACTTCTAAACTTCCAAATTCCGCAAATGATGCCAAAACCTACCAAACCACGCCCGAATGACCTCAAATTTTATAAACACTTCAAAAATGACTCTACGAACCTATTCCAACTTCCGTAATTCTGTTCGGACCCTGATATCAAGTTTTTTCACTGCCGACCAAAATCACTAAATTTCCAACTTTCGCCAATTCAACCCTAATTCTACCATGGACCTCCAAATCACAATACGGATGCGCTCCTAAGTCCAAAATCACCTAATGGAACTAACCGAACGATAAAAATCCAAATCCAAGATTGTTTACATATAAGTCAACATCCGGTTGACTTTTCCAACTTAAGCTTCCAAATAGGAGACTAAGTGTCGAATTCCACCCCGAAACCACTATGGACCCGACATATCATAATATAGCTGAAGAACACAAAAGAAAGAATAAATGGGGGAAACGGGGCTATAACTCTCGAAACGACCGACGGGTCGTTACATCCCCCCTTCTTAAACAAAATGTTCGTCCTCGAACGGGTCTAGAAACATACCTGGAGTCTCAAATAGGTGTGGATATCTTCTCTGCATCTCCCGCTCGGTCTCCCAGCTGGCCTCCTCCACAGGTTGACCTCTCCACTGCACTTTCACTGAAGTTATATCCTTTGGCCTCAACTTTGGAACCTGCCAATCCAAAATGGCCACCGGCTCCACATCATAAGTAATATTATCCTTCAACTGGACCGTGCTGAAGTCCAAAACATGGGACAGATCACCAACATACTTCCGGAGCATGGAAACATGAAATACCGGATGCACACTCGACAAGCTGGGTGGCAAGGCAAGCTTATATGGCACTTCCCCTATCCTCTGAAGCACCTCAAAAGGCCGAATCAACTGGGGGCTTAACTTGCCCCTATTCCCAAACCTCATAACACTCTTCATGGGTGATACCTTAAGCAAAACCTTCTCCCCAACCATAAAAAACACATCATGCACCTTCCTGTCCGTAAAGCTCTTCTGCCTAGACTACGTCGTGCAAAGCCGCTCCTAAATCAATCTCACCTTATCTAATGCATCCTGGACAAAGTGTGTACCCAAGAGCCTAGCCTCACCCAGCTCAAACCATCCTACCGGAGATCTACACCTTCTCCTTTATAAAGGCTTGTATGGAGCCATTTGAATACTCGACTGATAAGTGTTGTTGTATGCAAACTCCGCGAGCGGCATAAACTAGTCCCATGAACCTCTAAAGTCAATGACACAAGCGCGCAACATGTCCTCCAATATCTAAATAGTGCGCTCAGACAAACCGTCCATCTGAGGGTGAAAAATTATGCACAACCCAACCTGACTACCCAACTCTCGCTACACGGCCCTCCAAAACTACGATGTGAACCGAGAACCTCTATCTGAAATGATGGAAAATGGGACACCATGCAGGCGAACAATCTTTCGAATATAAACCTCATCCAACTGCTCTAAAGTATAAGTAGTACCAACCGGAATGAAGTGCGCGGACATGGTCAACCGATCCACAATAGCCCAAATGGCATCAAACTTCCTCGAAGTCCATGGGAGCCCAACTACAAAGTCCATGGTGATCCACTCCCACTTCCACTACGGGATCTCTAATCTCTGAAGCAAGCCACCCGGTCTCTGATGCTCGTACTTAACCTGTTGACAGTTGAGACACCAAGCTAGAAACCCAACTATATCCTTCTTCATCTGCCTCGACCAATAGTGCTGTCTCAAATCCTGGTACATCTTCGCGGCGCCCGGATGGATGGAATATAGCGAGTCGTGGGCGTCCTCAAGATTCAACTCCCGAAGACCATCTATGTTTGGCACACATATCTGACCCTGCATCCTCAACACACCATCATCACAAATAGTCACATCCCTAACATCACCTCGTCGTACCCTGTCCTGAAGAACGAGCAAGTGGGGGTCATCATACTAACGCTCCTGATCCGGTCATAAAGAGAAGACCTGGAGACCACGCAAGACAATAACCGACTCGGCCTCGAAATATCCAATCTCACAAGCTGGCTCGCTAAGGCCTGACCATCAAATGCCAAGGGTCTCTCTACTACCGGAAGATATGCTAAACTCCCCAAACTCTCCGCCTAGAGACTCAAAGCATCAACCACTACATTGGCCTTCCCCGGATGGTACAAAATAGTGATATCATAGTACTTAAGAATGTTTAACCATCTCTGCGGACACAAATTAAGATCCTTCTGCTTAAAAAGATGATGCAGACTCTGGTGATCAGTATAGATCTCATAATGAACCCCATACAAATAATGACGCCAAATCTTCAAGGTGTGAACAATGGCTGCTAACTCAAGATCATGGAAAATATAGTTGTTCTCATGGGTCTTCAACTTGCGCGAGGCAAGATAATCACCCTACCCTCCTGCATCAAAACACATCCAATGCCTATCCTCGAGGCATCACAGTACACAATGTAAAAACCTGAAGCTGATGGAAAAACTAACACTGGAGTTGTGGTCAAGGCAGTCTTGAGCTTCTGAAAGCTCTCCTCACACTCATCCGACCACCTGAATGGAGCACCCTTTTGGGTCAATTTTGTCAAGGGATATCCAATAGATAAAAATACCTCCACAAAGCAACGGTAATAACCCGCAAAACAAAGAAATCTCCTAATATCTGTGGCTGAGGACGGTCTAGGACAATTCTGCACCGTCTCTATCTTCTTCGGATTTACTTGAATATCCTCACTGGACACCACGTGACCCAAGAATGCTACTGAAGCGAGCCAAAACTCACACTTGGAGAACGCTGCATAAAGCTTCTCCTCCCCGAATTTCTGTAATACAACCATCAAATGCTGAGCATGCTCCTCCTGGCTACAAGAGTACACCAGGATGTCATCAATGAATACAATAACGAACGAGTCCAAATAGGGCTGGAATACACTGTTCATCAAATGCATGAACGTTGTTGGGGCATTGGTCAGCACAAAAGACATCACCATGAACTCATAATGGCCATATCGGGTCCTGAAAGTTGTCTTATGAATATCTGAATCCTGAATCTCAGCTGGTGATACCCGGATCTCAAATCAATCATGGAGAACACACTCGCTCCCTGAAATTGGTCAAATAAATCATCAATACGAGGCAAAGGATACTTGTTCTTGACTGTGACCTTGTTCAACTGCATGTATTCAATGCACATCCTCATAGAAACATCCCTCTTCTTCACAAATAGAACTGGTGCACCCTAAGGTGACACAATAGGCCGAATAAACCCCTTATCAAGGAGTTCCTGAAGCTGTTATTTCAATTACTTCAACTCTGTTGGTGCCATACGATACGATGAAATAGAAATGGGCTGAGTGCCAGGCACCAAATCAATACCAAAGTCAATATCCCTGTCAGGCGGCATGCCCGACAGGTTTGCAGGAAACACATCCAGAAAATCACATACCATTGGAACATAATCAATGGTAGGAGTCTCTGTACTAACATCCCTCTCAAAAGCCAAATAGGATAGGCAACCCTTCTCAACCATCTGCTGAGCCTTCAAGTACAAAATTAACCCACTGTTTACATAGTCAACAGAACCGCTCCACTCAACCCTAAAAAATCCTAGCATCGCCAACTTCACGGTCTTAGCATGATAATCTAGAATAACATGACATGGAGATAACCAATCCATACCTAATATCACATCAAATTCAACCATACTAACAAGCAAAAGGTCCTCTAGGGTATCCAGACCCCCAACAGTCACCACACATGACAAATATACGCGGTCCACAATAATAGTATCACCCATAGGAGTCGATACATGAACAGATGAAACTAAAGACTCACGGGGCATATAAAAAAATGAGCAAAATATGAGGAAACATATGAATACGTGGAACCAGGGTAATATAATACCGAGGCATCTCGGTGGCAGACTGAGATAATACCTGTAATCACGGAATATGAAGCAATAGCCTCTAGTTTAGTTGGGAGTGCATGGAAACCGGCATCCACCACCTGATCGACCTCCCTCTCTAGGGCGACCCCTAGCTGACTGACCTCCTCCCCTAGCTAGCTGGGAGGGTGGTGAAGTAACTAGTGCTGAAGTCGATGGCTGACTCCTCTGCTGAGGCGGACCCCCATGATGACAAGGACACTGCCTGCATATATTCCCAATCTCCCCATACTCAAAACAACCTCCTGGCTCGGTGACGCGGACTGAAGGGAACCCCTAGCACTAGGATAACTAGTAGAAGAACCTGACATGGAGGAGCTCTGAAGTGATGGAGCACGGGACGAACTATGGGCTGGGAGGGCACTGAATGATAAGTGGCCCTGATGAGAACTGTGAGAACCATGGCCCGATGATGCACCACGATGAACTGAGCGAGCTGACTGAGCATGCATGAATGAACGACCTCTGTCGTGCTGGAACTGACCCCCATGAGGAGCACCACTGAATCCACCCTGTCCACAAGTCCTCTTCGCCTCCCTCTCAACCCTCTCTTGACCGCGAACCATCTCAAGCTGTCGAGCAATGTCGACAACCTCATCAAAAGTAGCACCAGACACTCTCTCTCTAGTTATAAGTAATCGAAGTCTGAAAGTGAGGCCATCTATCAACCTTCTGATCCTCTCTCTTTCAATAGGAACCAACCAGATAGCATGACAGGGTAGCTCTGAGAATCGCAGCTCATGTTGAGTCACAGACATATTACCCTGACAAAGATGCTCAAACTGTCTGTGCAGCTCCTCTCTACAGGACTTCTCCCGAAAGAGAAAGGAGAACTGCTTCCAAGTAAGGGGTGTTGCGCCAACCGGCCTACGCCTCTCTTAAGCCTCCAAACAATTGAATGCAACCCCATAGAACTGGAAAGTAGTGAATAAGACCCCACTGGTCTCCAAAATACCTGCTGTCCGGAGCATCCTTTGACACTTAACCAAGAAACCCTGTCCATCCTCACCCTCAGCACCACTGAAAGACGGAGGCTGGAGTCTCCCAAACCTCTCCAATCTACGCTGCTCATCCTCAGGCATAACAGGAACTACATAGTCTTGAGCAGTTGCAACTGGCTGGGCTGGTGGTGCCCCCGGTGTCTGAAGTCCCTGAACAACCTGCTCTGGTGTGCGGGCGACGGGAGTCTGAGTGCCTCCCCCAGCTTGATAAGTAGCTGCAGCCATAGAAATAGAGACCACCTAAGCAAGGCCAGTACATACTGATAAGATCTGAGCTAGGGCATCCAGAAGGCCAGGAATCATAATAGGCACATGGGGTGCCTGAGCTGGTCCCACTGGGGCATCTACGACTGGGACCTAGTCTGGAGTAACTGGAGGGTCTACTTGTACTGCCCCGACTGTTGTGCGGGCTGCACCTCTACCCCTACCACGACCTCGACCGCGAACTCAGCCTCTCGCGGGCCTGGCTGGTGGCTGGTCACCCTATTCATTAGTGCGAGTCATCACCATCTGTGAGAGAATGAAACAATAGAAGTTTAGTTACCAGAATCAATGGATTCACACAAAGAGAATTCAAGAATGTGAGGTTTTTCCTAAGGGTTCTGCCGCCTCTCGAAGATAAGTACAGACATCTCCGTACCGATCCGCAAGACTCTACTAAACCTGCTCATGACTCGTGAGACCTATGTAATGTAGACTCTGATACAAACTTGTCAAGGCCCAAAACTAACCCTGTCATGATGGCGCCTATCGTGGTACTAGGCCAGCCGACACACAACCAAAACACATTGATATTTCATTCTTAAGAGATAATGCAAAGTTATTCATTATAAAACATTCGTAAAGGAGTTGAAATAAAAACAAAAGTGCCAAAAAGAAAGCCTGACATCGGGGTTTTACTAGTCATGAGCAACTACTATAGCTGTGTGACAATATCAAGACTAACATAGTCTGGAAAATAACCAAATACATCTAAGGGAAGATAAAGATGAAGAAAAGCAGGGTTGCGATCGCTAGGCAGTTACATTGTTATCTCTGAAGATCTACGACTGAATAAAATCAACAACCTCTATCGTGTCCAGAAACGCCTGGATCTGCACACAAAGTGCAGGGAGTAACGTCAGTACGCCAACTCAGTAAGCAACAATAGTGAATAAAGACTGAAAAGTAGTGACGAGCAAATTTCAAGTACAGTTCATATCACAAAAACTTAGTAAAATTCGGCATGCTTTAAAACCAGAGTTTAAGTCAAATCAGCTCATTTAAATCCAGTTTCCAGTAAAATAATTTTAAAACGTCTTTCCACAATTTTCAAACAAAGGCTCAATGCAAACGTGAGCAAAAATGATGAAATTATATACGTCCCCTCAGGCAAAAATCACTCATATACAGCCCCTCGGGCAAACATCACTCATGTACAACCCCTCAGGCAAACCTCACAATCACTCATGCCTCACAGTCATTCATGCCTCCAATCACTCAGGACTCATCACTCGTCACTCGACACTCGCACTAAGTAGGTACCTACGCTCACTGGGGATGTGTACAGACTCCAGAGGGGCTCCTTCAACCCAAGCGACATATAAATCCAGATTATGGAATAAATTAATGGGGCTCTCGGCCTATATCAAACATGTTGCGGCGTGCAGCCTGATCCCTTAAATATCCTCACAAATCAGGCCCTCGGTCTCACTTAGTCATAAACCAGTCCAGCCTGAGTATAAATTTTCAAACAAAGGCTCAATGCAGTAAATATATATAAGCATGACTGAGTATAAATTTTCAATCGAAAACAATGAGAGGACAGCAAGATAAGACCTCTAAGGGTCCAAACAACACAATATAAGACCTAAATATGGCATCTAGCCTGATTTGCAGAAATTCTTTCTAAAACACATAAGAAGTATACAGTTTCAACAAAATATTCAACTTTACAGTTGATACGGGACAGACCAAGTCACAATCCTCAGCGGTGCATGCCCACACGCCCGTCACCTCCAAAAAATCCCATGAAATAAAATTTTGGGATTTCATACCCTCAAGACTAGAATTACAATCGTTACTTACCTCAAACCGATCAAATCTCTCCTCCGTGATGCTCTTCCCCCTTGATTCAGCCTCCAAATGCTCCAAATCTATTCACAACCAGTACAATACCGTCAATATACGCTAAAGGAATGCATTCCACAAGCAAAACTACCAAAACAGACACAAAATCCGAAATCGGCTCAAACCCAGCCCCCGGGCCCACATCTTGAATTTCAACAAAAGTTACAAAACTTGAAAGCCCATTCACTAACGAGCCCATACATCTGAAATTTATCAAATCCAACATCATTTGGTCCCGCAAATCCTCACTTCAAACTCTTTAAAATACCAAGTGCCTAATTTCCACTAATTAAAAGACAATACAATGGGAAAATACCATAGGTAGGAGTATTAGAGCTCAATCCACTTACCTCACTCACAACCCTTGAATCTCCCTTCAAAATCAAAAAGCTCCAAAAACTGACTTGAAAATAGTGGAAATGAAACAAAATTTTTGAAGTCTCCTTTTTATACTTTCTGCCCAGGCCTTTCGCACCTGCGGCTAATTATGCACACCTGCGGTGCCGCATCTGTGCAAAAACATATCCACCTACGGAAACCACTAAAGTCCTTCATTTCTGCACCTGTGCCCCAGGTTCCGCACCTGCGCACATCCTTCCATTTCTGCGGAACTGGCCATTCTCCCTTCTTCTTCATTTGCGCCCCAGGTCTCGCACCTGCGGGCTCGCAGATGCGACCTCTTCTACGCACATGCGGATCTAGCCTACCTCACCACTATCTGCACCAACCAACTCTCACACGCACCTGCAGCCTCGCACCTGCGGCTCCCCTTCCGCAGGTGCGGAAAACACCAGCAACCTCAAACACCAGCAGAATCAGCTATCTCCCAACACCTACAATTGATCCGTTAACCACCCGAAACACACTCGATTCCTTCGGGACCTTAACCAACCATACCAAAAAGTCATATAACAACCTACGAACTTAGTCGAACCTTTGAAACACTTAAAACAACATCAAAACACCAAATTACCCTCGGATTCAAGCCTAAGAACTTCTAACCTTCCAAATTTCACAAATGACGTCGAAACCTACTAAACCACGTTCGAATGACCTTAAATTTTACACACACTTCACAAATTACTTTACGATCCTGCTACTACTTTCGGAATTCCACTCCGACCCAGATATCAAATTTTCCACTGCCGACCAAAATTGCCAAATTTTAAACTTTCGCCAATTCAAGCCTAATTCTATCACGGACATCCAAATCACATTTCGGACGCGCTCCTAACTCAAAAATCACGTTACAGAACTAACTGAACCATAAAAATCCAAATTTGATATCGTTTACACATAAGTCAATATTCGCTTGACTTTTCCAACCTAAGCTTCTAAATAGGAGACTAAGTATCTCATTCCACCCCGAAACCACTACGGACCCAAACCAACTAACCCCGACATATCATAATAAAGCTGAAGAACACAAAAGGAAGAAGGAATCTCAAAACAATCGGTTGGGTCGTTACAATACGTGGGAGGTGTCTTGTGGTGGTTGAATTACTTGCAGGTCAAGTATGAGAAGCGAAAGTCGAGAAATTGCTTAAAGGAATGGTTTAACTGAAGTAAGGATGGCAGATGTTTCATATGGATTATGTGGTAGGATAGTCGCATGACTTGAGAAAGTGTGGGATGGTTCGGGAATCATGATGGAAGGTGATTTTGTCTACGGATTTTCTTTGGAATGATGGTTATCGTATGAAGAAAGATTAAATATGTTAGAACGGTTATGATTGAAATGAAGAGGGGTGCGAAGATTTGATTATCCTTTCAGATACAATATGTCTTGAGTTTGGAAGGTATTGTTAAACTTTTAATTGATGTCAATGGGGAAAGAAACAGACTTATACAGTCGGTGGGCGAGCATGGGCTCAGGAGGATTTATAGATTTTGTGGTAGTGTACCCAGTGCAACATCGTTGGAAGATGTCGGTAAGGAATTCTACATATGGGTTATATCTTGTGAGCAGGTTAGGAGTTACTTGTTATTGATGAAGTGTATGTGAAGAATACTACTTGCTACCCAGTAAGAGGCTGAATAGGTGATTTAGCTGTCTACGATTGGATCACATAGTTGTCAGCTTGTGTGGATTTCTGGTTAGTGATGTGTTGGTGGATTATTTATGACTAATAAGAGTAAACACCGGGAGTAATTTGAGAAAGGAACTTAATGAATGTTTGATATACTTCGCCTTATCGATCGAGGTGCATGTTTCAAGAAGGCATACAGTTTATTCTTCTTGTGGATGTAAGGTGCATGGAAAAGAATTCAGCCGGTTGCTTCCCTAAGAGAGTATTCATGGGGTGGCAGAGCGTTGGAGTTTGGTCATGTTCGAGATCAGGTTGGAGTTGGTGACTCTCAATAACGATCCAGTGAGTTCAATTATTTAAGTGTGGTGCCTAAGGATTTTGGGTTCGTTGTATTAAGGATCAAATTTTGCAGTGGATTGTGAACGAGACCTGGAGTGTTCTATGATTATCATCGGGTAAGCATTGCAGTATTGGAGGAATAGAAGAAACAACCATAGATTTATGGGAAGTTTTGTGGAATGGGTGTACCAGCTGGAGGTTCCATTGTGTGCATGATGAAGGTATGAGGTGATTCATGTGCATTAAGACAATGTAGTCTCGCAATTCGGGTCACTCGAAATGAGTGTAGATTGGGTTTGTTATGCTTTATATGGATCTATTATTGTTTCTAAGACATGTGAAGAATAAATGTAAAGAAGTTGGGTCAGATAGTAATGGTTGAATCGGCGTGACTGTGGAAATGGTCAGCTCATTCGGTGTGTGAAGTTATAACATATGGTTTGTGGTTGTACAGGCAGACTTGACAATGGCCATAATTTGGTTTATTTCAGGAGGTATTTGATTCAAATGGCTATGTTGTGTAAATGGATTCTGGAAGAGTTATGACAGTTTAGATCACGATTTGAGGTTGTGTTTTCTGCGATTTAGGAATTCAATTGCGTGTTGCATCGGTTCTTTGAAAATGAGCTAAGTGAAAGGTTTCCGGCCAATGAAACGTTATTCTACTGGTATTTCTGGGGTTATGATGAATTCGTGTACTATCACGTAGTGGCATGATGGGTGCAATGAGCGTCATGGGAAATTGAAAGTTGAGGATCAAGGTTGCGGTTAGGTGTTGATAAGAATTTCATGAGCTCGGATGAGCAGGAAAATATTAAGATGTTTAGAGTGAGTTGGCGTTATCTTAGTGTTGCCTAAGAATGGTGTTTTGTGGAAAGGGCATTGTGTATTGATTTGTGGATTGTGATTTGCTTTACAGAATTAGTGCAATTGGTGGTATGGATGTGCGGACTTAGCTACCTGAGCGAAAGGTTGTTGGAGTGTTCCCCACGAAGAAATTGTATGAGTGTGATGTGCTAGTTACTTGATGGTTAAAGATAAAAACCAAGTACGAAGTACTATTAGTAATGTGAGGGTTTATGCCTCGAAGCCACTCTATTCCTTTGGTTGTGAACTGTGGGGGTTGTGCCGGATTGAGACGACTTGAATTTTTGCACGTGTGTCGAGGTCCCGTGTAGATTATGGTCATATGAGCAGGATGGCTCTCAAGATGCAGGTCATTTACCGCACCTTAGTCGTGCTTGGGTTTTGTGATGTATTGCGCTATCTGTCTCCCCGGTGTTGTATTTTTTGCAATTAGCGTGCTTGTGGCCAATATACGACATTCTATAGGTAGAAAAATTATGGCTTGGTGAGTATGTCCTTATTTATTGTTTTGAGTGGATCGGGTGGCACACCTCTACGGGTACATTATACGGATCGGGTTACACGCCGCAACGGTATCATGTTTGGATCGGGTTGCACGACGCAACAACGTTATGTTAAAAACGATTTCATATATTTGTTTCTGTGTATTTTGTTTCTCATTCCCTGGGGAAATTTCAAAGCGTCTGTTCGACCATTTTATTCGATACGCGGGCTGGGAAGTTCCATTCGAGAGTTCATTTTTCTTAAATATCGCATTCGAGGTTGTGGCCTATTGGGGCATTTTTGGCGTCATACAAGATCTTGGTCAGTGTTTGAGGTGGCTTATTGCCTGAGTAGATTATACTTGGCGAGACGAGACCATTGGACCTGAATGTTAGTGCAATCAGATTTATATAGGGTACATTAAAGAGAAAATATCGTTATTCGATTCAGAATGAGTGTCACGACCCGATTTACCCTACGAAATGTATTGTGACGGCACCTAGTCTCTATGACTAGGTAAGCCTAAAATTTTCAGAAATGACAGAATCAATGAAATAAAGACAGAAAAGATCTCAAGTAGATATAACGTAACTGCTCAGCATATACATTTTCACTTCCCAAAACCTGGAATGTCACCATAGTCACAAGCTCTGTACTAAATGTAGCTCTATACAATGAAACAGTGGAGAAATATACAAGTCTTCTATGACTATACTAGAGTAGAAAGGGACTCGTGGGATTCTGTGGACGCGGCAGAATTACCTCGCGGTCTCCTAGTTGCTGCTAAACGACTCCTAGCCACGATACTGGGTGCTGGTACTTGGATCTGCACATGGGGAAAACATGCGCAGGAAAGGGTGTGAGTACTCCACATTCGGTACTCCGTAAGTGCCAAGACTAACCCCAACCAAGTAGTGACGAGGTCAGGTTAAGGCCCTACTGAGTTTATAAAACAAGTCAATATACAATTTAAAATAGTGAAAAATAGATAAGCAATGATAAACAGGATTAATGAAAACGGAAAGATTTAATAACATAAAGAGATCCCTCGGCTCAGCACAACATATATCTCAACAGTAAATGTGCAAGGCAGTACATGGGGAAAGCTCCCGGATTTCAGTCCGTAGTCCCAGTTTAAATATGCTATGCAGTATAAGGGGAAAGCTCCTGGATCTCTGTCCGTAGTGCCAATTTAAATATGCATTTCAGTACATGGGGAAAGCTCCCGGATCTCGGTCCGTAGTCCCAATTTAAATATGAAAGGCAGTACAGGGGGAAAGCTCTCGGATCTCTGTCCGTAGTGCCAATTTAAATATGCATTTCAGTACATGGGGAAAGCTCCCGGATCTCGGTCCGTAGTCCCAATTTAAATATGAAAGGCAGTACAGGGGGAAAGCTCTCGGATCTCGGTCCGTAGTCCCAATTTGAATATGCAAGGTAGAAGTATGTCAATTATGGCTTAAGTAAACAATCCAGGAAAAACAACAGGTAAGGATAGAGTAAAACTACCTAAGCATGATGTGACTAGTAGCAAATAAGAGGAAATCAAGTCAGAAAAGGTAGGCATGCTTACTCTTAGGCTATCTACTCAATTAAGATAGGAAACAGTAATATATGAACGAAAATGAGCGATTTCATGGCAGTAAAAATAGGATTTTAGCAACAATGACTTGTCTATGCACCGTCACCTCGCGTACATGGCGTCCACACAACAAAATCAGTATAAAAATGCTTAAGGGAAAGTCCCCAACATAGAATTAGGCAAGCCACTTACCTGGACTGCGCTAATCAACTCAATACCAAGCTCTTGCCATAAGTATCTAACTTCGGGTGGCCCAAATCTATTCAAATCGATTGCATGGTGTAAATATTACTTCAAGGGAACAAAATAGCTAATTTATTTATAAGCTAATACGCGAAATTAGAAATTCTCCCAAAAATTCCCACGGTCCCACGTCTTGGAATCGGGTAAAATTTATATTTCCCGAACACCCATTCGCTCATGAACCCACTCGATCAAGGATCAACAAAATCCGACGTCTAAATCTCCCTAAATCCTCAGATTTCTACTTGGGAAGATTTCATCATATTTCCTTGATTAGATTGAGGAAAATGATCAGATTAATGATATATAAAGGGATTAAGGTTAGAAAACGTTATCTATTATTCTCCTCTTCAAATCCCACTGAAAATCGCCAAGTTCCGAGCTCACAATCGATTTCGGAATTATTAAAGTCAAACCCACGGATTTTTGGTATAAACTGCCCAGACTTTTCGCATATGCGACACTGGGATCGCACCTGCGGTGCCGTACCTGCGGAAACTCAATCGCAGGTGCGGAAATTCATTAAGTGGCCTTGGGTCGCACCTATGTGCCCGCACCTGCGGAAATACCATCGCAGGTGCGTAAATCCCCTTAATGGCCTGGGGTCGCACCTGCGGCTCCCCCTTTGCATCTGCGGAAATACCATCGCAGGTGCGAGACACCAGAACAAGAATGGTTCAGCTATTCTCAATTTCACAAAACTCAGCCGTTGGGCATCCGAAACAACCTCGAGGCCCCCAGGACCTCAACCAAACCTACTGATTGACCCTAGTACCTTGTTCAAACTTGGTCGAGCCTTAAAAACACATCTCATAACATCAAAATCATCAATTATACATATATTCAAGCCTAAGAACTTAGGAAATTTCTAGAATTCACATCCGATGCCGAAACACGTGTAAACTCATCCGAATGACCTCATATTTTTCACACTGGTCATAAACGACATTACGGACCTGTTGTCTCTTTCGGATATCCATTCCGAGTCCGATATCAAAATCTCACCTATCGGCCGAAATCGCCAAAATTCTAACTTTCGCCAATTCGAGCCTAAATGCACAACCGACCTCGAAAACACATTCCGAGCACGCTCCCTAACTGCGAAATCACCCAACGGAGCTAACGGAGTCGACGGAATTCCATTCCGGATCCGTCTTCATGTAGCACTATGTACGGCCAGATTTCTAATGTTAAATTCCACATTTATGGACTATGTGTCCTAAATCACCCCGAAATTCATCACTCAATGCTCCGATAAGTTCCAATAACATAAATAGACATGGGAGAAACGTTAAATAGGGGATCGGGGCGCTAATTCTTAAAATGACCGACTGGGTCGTTACATCCTCCCCCTCTTAAGAAAATTATTCGTCCTCGAACGAGCATAGAAACATACCTGAAGCTGCAAAAAGATGAGGTTACTGACTCCGCATATCCTGCTCGGTCTCCCAAGTCGCCTCCTCGACTGGCTGACCCCTTCACTGAACCTTTACTGACGCAATATCATTTTTCCTGAGCTTTCTGACCTGTCTTTCCAATATAGCCACAGGCTCCTCAACATATGATAGATCCTTGTCCAATTGGACTGAGCTGAAATCCAAGACATGAGTCGGGTCACCATGATACTTCCGGAGCATGGAGACGTGGAACACGGAATGCACCCCTGCTAGGCGGGGAGGCAGGGCTAGCTCATAAGCAACCTCCCCAACACGTCGCAACAACTCAAAATGTCAAATATATCTCGGACTCAGCTTTCCTTTCTTCTTGAACCTCATGATGCCCTTCATAGGCGATACCTGAAGCAAAACTTGATCACCAGCCATAAATGCCAAATCACGAACCTTCCGGTCCGCAACTCTTCTGCCTGGACTGAGTTGTGCGAAGTCTCTCCTAAATCACCTTCACCTTGTCCACGGCATCCTGAACCAAGTCTGTACCCAACAATCGGGCATCGCGCGGCTCAAACCATCCCACGGGAGACCTACATCTCCAACAATACAAAGCCTCATACGACGCCATCTGAATACTAGACTGGTAGTTGTTGTTAAGCAAACTCTGCAAGAGGCAAGTATCGATCCAATGACCCTCCAAAATCCATCATACAGGCACGGAGCATATCCTCGAGAATCTGAATCGTGCAGTCGGACTGCCCCTTCGTGTGAGGGTGAAAAGTTGTGCTCAACTATACCTTGGTGCCTAACTCCTGCTGAACGGCTCTCCAGAACCGTGAAGTGAACTGTGTTCCTTTGTCTTAAATGATATATACTGGAATACCGTGGAGGCGAACAATCTCTCTGATATAAATCTCAGCCAACCTCTTCGATGAATATGTAGTCAATACTGGAACGAAATGGGCTGATTTGGTCAGCCGATCCACAATCACCCAAATAGCATCATGCTTCCTCAAAGTTCGAGGAAGTCCAACCACAAAGTCCATGGTGATCCGCTCCCACTTCCACTCTGGAAGCTCAATCTGCAGAAGTAATCCTCTCGGTCTCTGATGCTCACATTTGACTTGGTAACAGTTGAGACACTTGGCTACAAACTCCACTATATCCTTCTTCATTCTTCGCCACCAATAGTGCTGTCTCAGATCCTGGTACATCTCCGTGGTACCCGGGTGGATGGAATACCGCGAACTATGGGCCTCCTCGAGAATCAACTCCCAAAGCCCATCCACGTTGGGCACACAGATACAGCCATGCATCCCCATCACCCCATCATCTCCTATAGTCACATCTTTGGCATCACCCCGCCGGACTCTATCCTGGAGGACAAAAAGGTGGGGATCATCATATTGGCGCTCTCTGATACGGTCATGAAGGGAAGATCGAGCAACCACACAAGCTAATACCCAGCAAGGCTCAGAAAGATCCAATCTCACGAACTGACTGGCTAAGGACTGAACATCTAAGGCTAGAGGCCTCTCAGCTGCATGAAGGTATGCCAAACTCCCCAAACTCTCCGCCCGGCGACTCAAGGCGTCGGCCACCACATTGGCCTTCCCCGGGTGGTATAATATAGTAATGTCATAGTTCTTTAGCAAGTCCAACCACCTATGCTGGAGCAAATTTAGATCCTTCTGCCTGAATATGTGTTGCAAACTCCGGTGATCCGTGAATATCTCACAGGGAACACCGTATAAATAATGACGCCATATCTTCAGGGCATGAACAATCGCTGCCAACTCAAGATCATGAAGAGGGTAGTTTTTCTCATGGACCTTCAACTGTTTAGACGCGTAGGCAATCACCCTACCATCCTGCATCAACACCGCTCCCAAGCCAATCCTCGAAGCATCACAATAACCTGTATAGGACCTGGAACCGGTAGGCAAAACTAACACAGGAGCTATAGTCAGGGCTGTCTTGAGCTTCTAAAAGCTCTCCTCACACTCCTCGGTCCATATAAAAGATACACCCTTCTGGGTCAGTCTGGTCATAGGCGCTGAAATGGATGAAAATCCCTCCACAAAACGGCGAAAATACCCAGCCAAACCGAGGAAACTACGGATCTCAGTGGCTGAGGATGGTCTGGGCCAACTCTATACTGCCTCCACCTTATTCGGATCTACCTTGATCCCAATTGAAGACACCACGTGGCCTAAGAATGCCACAGAATCAAGCCAAAATTCACACTTAGAAAACTTGGCATACAAATTCTTCTCCCTCAATGTCTGAAGCACGGTCGTCAAGTGCTGCTCATGATCCTTCTGGGACCTAGAATATACCAGAATGTCATCAATGAACACAATGAAATAAGTATCAAGATAAGGCTAAAATATGTTGTGCATCAGGTGCATGAAGGCTGCTGGGGCATTGGTCAGCCCAAATGACATAACAAGGAACTCATAATGGCCATATATGGTCCTAAATGCAGTCTTCGGGATATCGGGTTCCCGAATCTTCAACTGATAATAACCATAATGTAGATCAATCTTGGAGAACACCTTAGCACCTTGTAACTAGTCAAATGGAACACCCTAGCACCATGTAACTGGTCAAATATATCATCAATGTGAGGAAATGGGTACATGTTCTTCACTGTCACATTATTCAGCTGTTGGTAGTCAATACACATACGCATCGAGCCATCCTTTTCATTCACAAATAATACTGGAGCGCCCCAAGGTGATACACTAGGCCTGATGAATCCCTTATCAAGCAACTGCTGTAACTGCTCCTTCAACTCCTTAAACTCAGGAGGAGCCATGCGATAAGGAGGAATGGAAATGGGTTGAGTGCCCGGCAACAAGTCAATGCCGAAATCAATGTCTTTATCGAGTGGCATACCCGGAAGATCAGCTGGAAATACATCAGAATAGTCCCTGACAACTGGAACTGACTCAACTGTAGGGGTCTCAGTACTAACATCTCTCACATAAGCCAAATATGTACCACACCCCTTTCCAACCATCCGCTGAGCCTTAAGAAAAGAAATAACTCGGCGGGGAGTATACTCCAAGGAACCTCTCCACTCTAACCTCAGAGATCCTAGCATAGCCAGCGTCACGGTCTTGGCGTGACAATCAAGGATAGCATAATAGGGAGACAATCAGTCCATACCCAATATAACATCGAAATCTACCATACTGAGTAGCATCAAACTAGCTCTGGTCTCAAAACCATTGATAGTAATCAAACATGACCGATATACGTGGTCCACGACAAGAGAATCTCCCACCAGAGTAGAAACATAAATAGGGGAGCTCAAAGAGTCTCGGGCTATCCCCAGATGTGAAGCAAAATAGGAAGACACATATGAATATGTAGAGCCTACGTCAAATAATATCGATGCATCCCTATGACAAATGGGAAAAATACCTGTAATGACTGAATCTAAAGCAATGGCCTCGGACTAGGACGAAAGAGCATAGTACCTGGCTTGGCCTCCCCCTATAGGGCGACCTCGACCTCCCCGACATCCTCAAGCTGCCTGAGGTGGTGGGGTAGCAGCTGGGGCTGGAAGAATAGCTGGAGGACCTGGTGGAAGACATGGAGCCTGATAAATCTGAGGGGGTGCACCTTGATAATCATGAGGTGGTGCGCCCCTCCTCGCTCAGAGGAAATCTCTAATCATATGATAAGGGTCTCCACAATCAAAGCAACCCCTTGAAGGACGTGGCGACCGCTGCTGACTCTGAACTAGCCTGTTGGGCTGGCCAGTGATAGCACCTCGAGCAAGAGGCACCTGAGATACTGGTGGTGCATAATAAGGCTCCTGAGGTCTAGGAAGAGCTAGAATACCGCTGGCTGCTGGGAGAGCTGAATGAACAGGGCGACTCAATAAACCCCTACCATAGTGTGCTGCTGGTGCACGAGCTCCTGAAAAATGACCAGTCTCTCGAGACCTCTTGGCCTCTCTCTCCTCCCTGTCCTGGGCTAACATAGTCTCAATCTTTTGGGAAATACTCACGGCCTGCTGGTAAGTAATATCGGTCTCCAGCTCTCTGGCCACGCTGGACCGAATACTGGGGTGGAGTCCCTCAATAAAGCACTGAACCCTCTATCTGACAGTGACAACCAAAGCTGGTGCATGGCAAGCCAAATAACTGAAACGGACTGCATACTCTGACACATTCATGGCACCCTGGCGTAGCTGCTCAAACTCCGCACGCCAAGCATCCCTGAAGCTCTGAGGGACGAACTCAAGTAAGAACATCTCGGAAAATTGAGCCCAAGTAAGTGAAGCTGCCTCGTCTGGGCTACTAAGCTCAAAATCACGCCACCACTGATAAGTTGCTCCCCTCAGCTAGAAAGCAGTGAAAGAAACCCTACTCGTCTCCACAATACCCATAGTGCGGAGAATGCGATGACGCCCCTCAAGAAAACCCAGGGCGTCATCCGAAGCTAGTCCGCTGAACTCAGGTGGGTGGTACTTCTTGTACCTCTCAAGTTGGAGTTGCTCTGCCTCAGGAACAGCTATCCTAGTCTCATGATGAGTTGGAGCAGCTGGGGGAATAGGAATATACTCTGGAACCTTCCCAATATGAACCCTATGCTCATGAGTATGAGCCATGGGAGTTTGTGTCCCTCCTCCGACCTGGAATGTAGCTGGAGCTATCGGGAGTAGACCCGCCTGATACAGAGTACTAAAGGCACTCAAGAACTGGGCCAATGTCTCCTGAAGGTCTGGAGCAACAGTAGGGACCTCCTATGCTCCTCCAACTGTAGCTGCTGGGGGCTCATCTGCCTTTGCTCTAGCCGGTGCTCGGGCTGCACCGCGTGCTTGTCCTCTGCCCCAGCCCCTGCCCCTGGTTTCTCTGACTGGGGGCTCGAGTGCCTGGTCATCAGTACGTCCGGTACGGGTACGAACAATCTGCAAGCAAGAATAGAATAGTGTTTAAGGATTTGATGACATCAACTTAGCACGATAAGGAATTCCAAATAATTTGATTGTTCTTAAATGTTACATAGCCTCCCGAAGATAGATACGGACGTCTCCACACCGATCTGTGAGACTCTAATAAACTGGCTTATGACTTGTGACTCTTATGAACCTAGACGCTCTAAGGCTATCTACTCAATTAAAATATGCAAGGAAGAAGTATGTCAATTATTGCTTAAGTAAACAATCCAGGAAAAACAACAGGTAAGGATAGAGTAAAACTACCTAAGCATGATGTGACTAGTGGCAAATAAGAGGAAATTAAGTCAGAACAGGTAGGCATGCTTACTCTTAGGCTATCTACTCAATTAAGATAGGAAACAGTAATATATGAACGGAAATGAGCGATTTCATGGGAGTAAAAATAGGCATTTAGCAACAATGACCAGTGTACGCACTCGTCACCTCGCGTACACGGTGTCCACACAACAAAATCAGTATAAAAATGCTTAAGGGAAAGTCCCCAACACATAATTAGGCAAGCCACCGGCCTGGACTGTGCTAATCAACTCAATACCAAGCTCTTGCCATGAGTATATGACTCCGGGTGGCCCAAATCTATTCAAATCGATTGCATGGTGTAAATATTACTTCAAGGGAACAAAATACCTAATTATTTATAAGCTAATACGCAAAATTAGAAAATACGCCCAAAAAGTACCCCGGGCCCACATCTCGGAATCGGGTAAATTTATATTTCCCGATCACCCATTCGCTCATGAACCCACTCGAACAAGAATCAACAAAATCCAACGTCTAAATCCCCCTAAATCCTAATATTTCTACTTGGGAATATTTCATCTCCTTTCCATGGTTTTTCATCAAATTTCCTTGATTAGATTGAGGAAAATGATAGAGATTAATGATATATAAAGGATTAAGGTTAGAAAATGTTACCTATGATCCTCCTCTTCAAATCCCACTGAAAATCGCCAAGTTCCGAGCTGACAATCAATTTTGGGATTATGAAATTCAAACCCTCAGATTTTCGGTATAAACTGCCCATACTTTTTGCACTTGCGACACTGGGATCGCAGATGCGGTGCCGCACCTGCGAAAATCCAATTCTAGGTGCAGAAATTCATTAAGTGGCATTGGGTCGCACCTGCGGCACCCCTTTCGCACCTACGTGCCCGTACTTGCGAAAATACCATTGCAGGAGTGTAAATCCCTTTAATGGCCTGGGGTCGCACCTGCGACTCCCCTTTCTCACCTGCGTGTCCGCACCTGCGTGTCCGCACCTGCGTAAATACCATCGCAGGTGCGAAACACCAGAACCAGAATGGTTCAGCTATTCTCAATTTCACAAAACGCACTCATTGGGCATCCGAAACAACCCCGAGGCCCCCAAGACCTCAACCAAACCTACTGACTAACCCTAGTACCTTTTCCAAACTTGGTCGAGCCTTAAAAACACATCTCATAACATCAAAATCATCAATTATGCATAGATTCAAGCCTAAGAACTTAGGAAATTTCTAGAATTTACATCCGCCGCTGAAACACGTCTAAACTCATCCGAATTACCTCAAATTTTGCACACTGGTCATAAATGACATTACAGACCTCCTGTTGCTTTCGGAATTCCATTTCGAGTCCGATATCAAAATCTCACCTATCGGCCGAAGTCGCCGAAATTTTAACTTTTGCCAATTCGAGCCTAAATCCACAACTGACCTCGAAAACACATTCCGAGCATGATCCTAACCCCGAAATCACCCAACGCAGCTAACAGAGTCAACGGAATTCCATTCTGGATCCGTCTTCACACAGCTCTAGCTACAGCCAGATTTCTAAAGCTAAATTCCACATTTATGGACTATGTGTCCAAAATCACCCCGGATTTCATCACTCAACGCTCCGACAAGTTCCAATAACATAAATAGACATGGGAGAAATGGTAAATAGGGGATCGGGTGCTAATTCTTAAAACGACTGACCGGGTCGTTATAATGAGGCTACGGTCCTTGTCAAGAGAAGCGACTCCATGATTTGATTGATTTAGCAGGTGGTTGTTAATTTTGACTCATCTTCTCTATCATGGCAGTGTTGTGAGGATTGCAATCAGGCTTCTTTTTATTATGAGGTGTATTGTAGGCATCAGATACATGAAATTTCAACTATTGTCGGAGGAGGATATGGCCGTAGGCAAATAAGTTATGCGGTGAGTTATGTGATATCACCATGAGTGCATAATCATGTGTGAATTTAGTATGTGGAGATTTTATGGTGTTTGTATGTTAGAATCATGTATTGTAAAGAAATTTGGAGGTTGAAATTTGGATAAGGCTTATTGATTGAATAACAGGGAAGACCTTTAGCCCGGCCGAGCTGAGGTGCCAAATTGGGTTGTGATAGCACGAGAGGGTGCACGAGGTGTTAAACAGTGATTTCGGACAACTCCAGGGAATTTCTTAGCATGTTCGAGGACGGACATATGTTTAAGTGGAGGAGACTGTAATGACCCGACCGGTCATTTTGAGGTCAAGCATGTCATTCCACAGTTTAAGGCCTTGAATAGTTTCATTTCAGGTATTATGACTTGTGCGTGTGGTCGAAATTGAACTTCGAGTAGTTCGGAATTGATTTGGAAAGAAAATTCTAAATTCGAAAGCTCAAAGTTGGAGAATTGACTAAGATTTGGATTTTTAGTAAAGAACCTCGGAATCAGGATTTGAAGGTTCAATAGGTTTGTATAATGATTTCAAACTTGGGCATATGTTCAGGCCGAGTATCAGCTGGGCCGAGAGTATTTCAGCACCTATTACGGAATGCTAGCATTTTGAAGGTTTAATAATTTCCTAAGCTTTGGATGAAGTAGATTTTGAGGTTATCGATGTCAATTTAGGATTCCGAGCCTGTGAATAGTTCTATATAGTGATTTTGGTCTTAGGAGCGTATCCGGTTGTTGATTTGGAGGTCTGTAGGTCATTATGGCGTCGATTGGCGGAAGTTGGAAATTTTGATGATTTTGAGAAGTTTGACTGCGAGTGGACTTTTGGATATCGGGGTCGGATTCCAATTCCAGAAGTAGAAGTAGGTCCATAATGTCGATTATGACTTGTATGCAAAATTTGAGGTCAATCGAACTTGATTTGATACATTTCGGCACAAGATATAGAATTTGAAAATTTATAAGTTTGATTCGAAGTGCGATTCATGATTTTAATGTTGTTTGACATAATTTAACACGTTTTAATCTGTTTGGTTAGGGTCCTAAGGGCCTCTGGTGGATTTCAGATGTTCTACGGATCGAGTTTGGACTTGGAAGAAAGGCTGAAGCAACTGTCTTCTGGAACCAATTTTGGAGCACTTTTGGAGTGCCATCTTCATCAACTATAATGGGGTAAGTTATTTCTTCACATTTTGAGTTAATTACATGGTTTTATCTGGATTCAAGCATGAAACTTTGTAGAAATTGTGGGATTTTGAAAGAAACCTAGAATTTGGTATTTTTGGATTTTGACCATGAAATTAGGCATGGAACTTAGGATAAATGATATATTTGAGTTCGTGGTGTTGTGGGTAAAATTTATCTTTTAAAATTTTCGGAATCCGGGCACGTGGGCCTGAGGGTTGATTTTATGAACTTTTCGAGTGGAGTTGGGAATTTTTTAAATTGATTAATTATGGGTATTAAAGTATCTTTTGATTGGTTCACACGTTGTTTGAATAGTTTTGGATCGACGGGCATCGATTTGAGGTGTTAGAGAGGCTTTGGAGTCGGTTATGGGACTTTGGAGCGAGGTAAGTCTCCTATCTAACTCTGTGAGGGGAAACTACCTCTAGGTGACGTATTTGTTATGTGTTACTTATTGCGGGGCCTACGTACACACAACGTGATAAAAGTCCGTGCGTAGCTAGATTCATGTTCGGGTAGACTTAGGCTCACACCATGCTATAGCTGTACTACTTGAGTTGTTTCCTGTTGTGTGTTCTCATCGAAAAGGTTCCCTTAAAATCTATAACTCATGCAACTATTCGTGAGTAGGGTCGAGGACCAGTCAAAGCTTCTTATTCTAATGGGATCAGGTCGTTCGCCTTGGCAGGATAGATACATCTATGGTTTGTGCCACTCGACCCTCAGTAATGTGCACACTAATGGGATCGGGCCGTACGCCATGTCAGAATTTATGTACCACACTCTCATGGGAGCAGGTCGTTCGCCTCTATAATAAAATAGATATATCTATGGTTTGATAATTTTACGATGGATCGGTTTGTATGCCTCAGCACTTCTATGAAATAATATTATAAAATCGTGCGTAATAATGGGCAAGAAGCCAGCATATCTATGAGCTTCCCCTGATCGAGCGATGACGACCTATCTGGTAAGGTACATATTATATATATACTCCGATTGAGGAGGAAACTACTAGCTGAGAGCTTCAGATATCTTTGAGGAGAGAGTTGTACCACCTATTTACACCTGTTATTTTCGTTTACTTACTCTGATTCACATCTATTTACTCTTACTGTATCTGTCTTATTGGACCTCTAGTAAGTGTCGATGCCGACCTCTTGTCACTACTTCTCTGGGGTTAGGCTAGATACTTACTGGGTATGCATTGATTTACGTATTCATGCTACACTTGCTGCACTTTTTTGCAGGTACTTATATGTCCTATGGTCTTTTGGGGGAAACGGCGCGGCTGTTGCAGGGACTTCACCGTGAGCTGTATTCCCTGTTACGCTCCGCGGCCTATAGAGTTTCCATCAGAGTTACTTATATTGTTTTTCCTATCAAATCTATATTCTAGACGAATGTTGTATTTATTTATGTTTCCTAGTTGATGCTCATGCACTTGTAGCACCGGGTTTGGGGGTTCCTACTCTTGTTTGTCATTGCAGATCATGTGGTGATTAACATTTTTCCCATGTATATTCCATTTTATAATATTTAATTAATAAAAATTATGATTTCAAAATACTAAAATGAGTGGTTAAATTGGTGAATCATCGTTGGTTTGCCTGACGATGATGTTAGGCGCCATCATGACCTTTAGTGGATTTTGGATCGTAACATCCACCGACACAATTTGTTTTCCATATGTTCCTTTAACTCAAAATTTAAGCAAGACAAGCCAAAGACACATTAAAAGTAGCATGATATGTTTATTTCTTTCAAACTACATGTTCAAGGAAGTATAAATATTTTAATTTTTTATTAGTGGTTGTAGCCACAAAAGTGTATTTTTAAATACATATATATATATATATATATATATATATGTGTGTGTGTGTGTGTGTATGTATAGAAAGAGAGAGAAAAAGAGAGGAAGCGAGAGAATAAGGGAAACGTAAATAATATAATGAAGTTGACTTTGTACTTAATTATGTTGCGGAAGATCATTTGGTACTAAATCATTAAGCGGTTGTTTGGTAGTGTGTATAAGAATAGCGCGGAATAAGATGTATTAGTAATGCAGGGATTAGTTATGCAGACATTATTTCTTATCTACTGTTTGGTGTGATGTATTAAAAATTATAATACATTGCATAATTTTTAAGAATAATAGTTGTTTACAAAAATACTCTCCATACTATCTAGCTTTAAGAAACTTTAAGGATAATTTTATCTTTAACCATATTAATGGATGCATTAGTAGTCTTGGTATCTAATGTCATGGTTTTCTATGCATTACTTATACATAGGATATACCAAGTATGATGCATAACCATTAGTTATACACAAGTTAAAAAAATGTACCAAACAAGATATTAGTAATGCATAGAGCTTATGCTTGCATTATTTTTTCTAATACCTCTTATCAAACGATCCCTAAGTGTTCCGTAACTGATGTATCATATTCTACGGAGTCAAACTAATACTAAAAATGTTTTGTTTCCTATTTCCCCCTGAAATAGTAAAGTATTTCTCAATGGGTTTCACCTCCCTTTGCGATCAACATTCTCCATCTTACAGTTGCCACAAGTTGCATTATTATTATTATTATGACGTTGGCTCTCTTACAGCAAAGAAAAATGCCATGGCTCATCTTTATTTATGTTTTATGTAATCTTCATGTTGAACATATAATATTATTTTAAATAAATTTTATAGATGGTTATTTAACCTTTGAATTCATTACACAAAAATCATTATTCTTTGTTTTGTCGCACAAAAGTCAT
This sequence comes from Nicotiana paniculata, assembly GCA_005239505.1. Classification (NCBI taxonomy): domain Eukaryota; kingdom Viridiplantae; phylum Streptophyta; class Magnoliopsida; order Solanales; family Solanaceae; genus Nicotiana; species Nicotiana paniculata. The sequence goes on along the minus strand of ML345215.1, from coordinate 18,649 downwards.
TTTACTTTGTTCATATTATCACAAAATCATTTTGGCCGGATTTTAAAAACTCCCACCTGAAAAGTGACGTGCAACCTTAATTAGTGTAGTTACTTCATTAAATATGATTAATATACTAGACCCATTATACCCACATAATTTATACCCGACCGAATATTGACTATAAAAGAAAATTTTACCCACCCATTCCCCTACAAGTTTGATTCTCTCAATTTTGGGGGATGTGTATACATAGCCATTAATAGAAGCTGTCTTTATTTTAAAACCAGCGTTTTAAATGTATTAATTCTTTAGCCACTAGTTTAATGAACTTTTACCTGACTGGACGAAAATACCCTTCTGCTATAACTTATACCTAAGCTTTTATTAACGATCAGCACAATTAACTTCAGCAGCAGTAATAGTATTCAATTTTCTCGTCCGATTTACCTGACTGTGATCGCGAACTTGCAGAAGCTTCTCCCTCCGATTTCAAACCATAGTATTTAACTTTCTCGCCCAAAAATCAACATAAATTTACAGTAAGTTATGATTTTGTGTGTTTCTGTTGATTTTTATTTCTTTACTATGAATTTGATGGTAAAAATTAGATTTTTTTTTATTTTTGAATTTCTGTATTGATAAGCTTAAGGACATCGCAACCTGTAATAATTCGATAAAAATTGAGGACATAATGTTAAGGATTAGGTGTCCCCTTTTTCAAATTGAATTGAAAACGTTAAGGACACAATGTCCTTAACTTTTTTGCTGTTGTTCTAAATATTACGGAAATACTGTCATAGTTTTAAAATTTGTTTAAAAAATTTAAGGATACTAGGTCCTGAAGTTTGATTTTGAAGTTGAAAAGTTAAGGACACTAGGTCCTGGAGTTTGAGTTTCAATTTCATAACTTAAGGACACTAGGTCCTGAAGTTTGATTTTCAAGTTGGAAACTTAAGGACACTAGGTCCTGAACTTTAGGTTCCAAGTTCAAAAGTTAGGACACTTGGTCCTTAACTTTGATTTTGAAGTTGAAAAGTTAAGTACACTAGGTCCTGAAGTTTAATTTTGAAATTGAAAAGTAAAGAACGCTAGGTCCTGAAGTTTGATTTTGAAATTGAAAAGTTAAGGACACTAGGTCTTGAAATTTGAGTTTCAATTTCATAACTTAAGGACACTTAGTCCTGAAGTTTGATTTTCAAGTTCAAAAGTTAAGGACACTTGGTCCTGAACTTAAGGGTGCAAGTTCAAAAGTTAAGGACATTTGGTCCTTAACATTGATTTTGAAGTTGAAAACTTAAGGACACTAGGTCCTGATGTTTAATTTTGAAATTGAAAAGTTAAGGACACTAGGTCCTGAAGTTTGAGTTTCGATTTCATAACGTAAGGACACTTGGTCTTGAAGTTTGAGTTTCAAGTTCAAAAGTTAAGGACACTTGGTCCTGAACTTTAGGTTCCAAGTTCAAAAGTTAAGGACACTTGGTCCTTAACTTAGTCCTTAACTTACAGTACATGTTCTTAGTTATACAAGGATTGCTCTTGACTTGCAGGATGGAAACAATATGTATTATAGTTGCATTTAATGGTAGATGAACTGAAGACTATAAGTGTCTTGATCATCAAACACAGCTTTTTCTAGTACCTGAGGCAATTCAGTTTGAAGATTTCATTAAACAAATCTTTGAAGTTATTGAATTGGATAGAGACAAGTTTGAAGCAATGATATGGTTTGATATCAACCTGGGAACAAGCAAGGGAATGCTTGTATCCAAAGATTTAGATCTTCATACATGTATAGAGTTACTAAAAACTCATTCACTCTTCAAGGGCTGTCGTTTCATTGTTGATATTTCAGAAAAAGATTTTGGATCAACAAGCACCCTTGAAAATGTCAACAGAGAAACTGAACATGACAATCAAAACAAATGCCAACAAATAATGGAAATAGATATGGTTGAAGCTCAACCAATAACTGAAGAGGTGCTTCAAATATTTGATTCTATTCAAGTTGAAGGACAAAGCATTCTAGAGATTGACAATGAACAAGCTTTGGGTATTCAAATCTTATAGAGTGCACCGGTAATCGAAGAAGTTGCTGAAAAAAATTCTACTCAACTAACTAGAAAAGGTCAAATTCAAACAAAAAGAATCCCAAACTACGATATTAAGAGAAAATGCTTCGTTGGATGAAATAAAAGTGGGATCAATATTTGACAAAAAGAAAAGTATAATTAACTGTTTTTCGAATATAGCAATTAAAAGACATTTTGAGTTCAAGGTTGTTAGATCAAGCTCAACAAGATTTTGTTGAAATGCAATGATGATAGGTGTGGGTGGAGTGTGCGTACTTTCAGAATTAAAGATTTAACATTGTTCAAGATAGTAAAGATCGAGAAAAATCACGACTGCTTAGTTAACACTACGAAAGCTGATCAAAGGCATGCAACTTCAAAGTTGCTTGGTGGTTACATTATTGACAATCTTCGAGACCCAAGGTTTGAAGTTACACCAGCTTTTGTCATGGAAGAAATGAAAAAATTGCATGGACTAGACATTGGTTATCACAAGGTGTGGCGTGCTATTCAACATGCTTCTGCTTTAATAAGAGGAACTCCTGAAGAGAATTATGAATTATTATCTTCATACTTGTATATGATGAGAAGTAAAAACCCGGGAACATATACTAACATAAAGATAGAGACAACAACGGGTAAACAATCAAAAAAGAGTTTATAGTCTATTTTATAAACGTTAGCACATGCTGTCTTTAACCAGTAAAAAGTTAAGGACGTGATGTCCTTAACTTTGACTTTCAAGTTCAAAAGTTAAGGACAAAGGGTCCTTAACTTCCACTTACAGGTTTATAAGTTAAGGACGTGCAGTCCTTAACTTCAATTTACATGTTTAAAAGTTAAGGACAGGCAGTCCTTAACTTTGACTTTCAAGTTCAGAAGTTAAGGACAGGGAGTCCTAAACTTCCACTTATAGGTTTATAAGTTAAGGACTCAACTTACATGTTTAAAAGTTAAGGAAAGGCAGTCCTTAACTTTGACTTTCAAGTTCAAAAGTTAAGGACAAGGAGTCCTTAACTTCCACTTACAGGTAAACAATCAAAAAAGAATTTATTACCTGTCCTTAACTTCTGACCTTGTTAGTCTAACTTCAGAACTACATGTCCTTAACTTTTGACCTTGTAAGTCGAAGTTAAGGACTGCATGTTCTTAACTTCTGTTAACCTTCTTTTATGCTGTATTTTTAGGTTTGTTTATATGTTTTATACATATGGATCATCAATAGCTGGTTGGAATCATTGTAGACCAGTGATTGTTGTTGATGCAACTTTTTTGAAGTCAAAATTTTGTGGTGTTTTAATGATTTCAGTTTTAAAGGATGCAAATAACCAAATTTTCCCACTAGCCTTTGGAATAGCAGAATCTGAAAATAACAATTCCTATGAGTGGTACTTTAGTGAGCTTCACAATGCATTGGAAGCCGTGAGAATTTGATTTTTTTATCAGACAAGCATCAAGCTATTGCATATGCCATTGCAAAGGTATATCCTGAAAGCCACCATGGGATTTGTATCTATCATTTGGAGCAGAACCTAAAGCGAAGGAAAGTGAAAAGTGAGGTCATAAAACATTTTCAAAGTGCTGCAAGAGTATACAGGCGCAAAGAATTTGATCTTTACATGTCAGATATAGGAAAAGTAGATAAGAAGACTTATGACTACTTGATGGAAGAACCACCGGAAAGGTGGGCACGTTCTTGTAGTCCACGACGAAGATATGACATGCTCACAACAAACATAGTTGAGTCAATGAATTATGTCCTATTAGAAGCAAGGGAGCTGCCTATATTAAGAATGATGAATTTCATCCAAGAGAAGCTACAACGTTGGTTTTATGAAAGAAGAAATCAAGTAGAAGGAACTTTTTATGATGTTTCTTGTTGTGTAGAAGAGGAATTGAAGAAAAAGATAGATTTAGTATTTACTTTGAATGTAAGTATTATGTTCTATGTTTAGTTTATTATTTTAATATAATTTAACATAATGTACTAACTTATAAGTTTTCAACATTGAAGGTCTTCCCTGTTGATTCATGGCACTCTATAGTTGAAGAAGAGGGAATTACTTTTTTGGTGGACTTAAACAAAAGAACATGTGATTGTTTTCAGTTTCAATTTGATGAATTACCATGCATACATGCAATTACAGCTATTGAGAAGCGAAACATCAAGAAGTCCAACTTTTGCTCACACTGGTACTTAAAGGAATCTTGGCTGAAACCTATGAAAGACAAATACATCGTATAGGACATACTGATTCTTGGATTGTACCAGAGAGTGTTAAGTCACAAATTATTAAACCTCCAGATTTCAAAGTGCCACCAGGTAGAAGGCAAAAGAAAAGGAATATTCCAATTACCGAGTAATCAAAAATTTCATTCAAATGTGGTCGTTGCAGAAGACTAGGTCATAATAGAACAACTTGTATATATTCTCCGGCAGTCCATCCATTTTCTAGGAAGCATAGAGAAGAGTAGATTTATTGACTCTTTTAAGCTTTTGCTATGAATTTGATTCATTTAGATTATTCTTATTTGAGTAGATGTCTGAATTTTCAAAATTTCTTTCCGCTTATGTTCTTTTTTTTCTTTAGATTTCAAAGTTCAGAAGTTAAGGACAGACAGTCCTGAAGTTTGACTTTCAAGTTCAGATGTTAAGGACAGGGAGTCCTTAATTTCCACTTACAGGTTTATAAGTTAAGGACTCCCGGTCTTTAACTTCGACTTACATGTTTAAAAGTTAAGGACAGGAATTCCTTAACTTTGACTTTCAAGTTCAGAAGTTAAGGACAGGGAGTCCTTAACTTCCACTTACAGATTTATAAGTTAAGGACGTGCAGTCCTTAACTTCAACTTACATGTTTAAAAGTTAAAGACAGGTATTCCTTAACTTTGACTTTAAAGTTGAGAAGTTAAGGACAGGGAGTCCTTAACTTCCATTTACAGGTTTATAAGTTAAGGACGAGCATTCCTTAACTTCGACTTACATGTTTAAAAGTTAAGGAGAGGAAGTCCTTAACTTTGACTTTCAAGTTCAGAAGTTAAGGACAGGGAGTCCTTAACTTCCATTTACAGGTTTATAAGTTAAGGACGAGCATTCCTTAACTTCGACTTACATGTTTAAAAGTTAAGGAGAGGAAGTCCTTAACTTTGACTTTCAAGTTCAGAAGTTAAGGATAGGATGTCCTTAACTTCCACTTACAAGTTCAAAAGTTAAGGACAAGAAGTTCTTTACTTTGACTAACATGTTCAAAAGTTAAGGACAGGCAGTCCTTAACTTATACTTTCAAGTTTAAAAGTTAAGGACGGGCAGTCCTTAACTTCGACTTACAGGTTCAAAAGTCAAGGACACTTGGTCTTTAACTTTGAATTTGAAAATAGACAAATCAATACTTGACAGAAACAAAGAAATTAAAAACATGTGCCTTCATATTACTTCTGAAATTGTAATTTTGCATAGTTGTGACAAAAAATTATGCTATGCAAAAAAAATGAAATTGCCTTTTGCAAAATTTACAAGAAATTTCAGAATTCATATGGATTATTTACAAAAAATCAACTACAACTAAGTTTCTTTACAACTAAACTACAGCTCCTTCGGACGGCAAGTTTCATTTTCACTATCATAGTCGTCGCCAACATTTTCTAGTGGTGTATCATAACCAGAATTTCGTTTCCACTCTCATGTGCCCAAAGATTTGCTGTAAGTTCTTTTCTAAAGTCTTTTATGTCTTCGGGTTGGAATTTCTCCACATCCTTTCCCATCATCAACACTCCACATATTTGATTAGGAATGCACCACAATCAGTCCTATGAAAAATGTAAGATATGGAGTCAATTAAATAATAAATCTAAAGTACATATAAATTATATGAAAAACAACAACACGTACGATCCAGTTTGGTGTGGTGATCTTTTCCACTAAATATCAAATTTGTTGAATGCATTTCCAAAAGACTTGTGATTTTTCTCAAACTGTGAGAACTTTAGCAAGTTGGGGATCACGCGTGCATACATTTCAATGTGCTTCATTCCTGCCTCATATGGCTCACTATATATGGAAACATACACATCAATCTTTTTATCATTCAAGTCCAATACCCCCAACAAAAAATGTGTCACAACATTATCTTCTTCTGAAGAAGCCGACATGGAAAAAAGATTTTGTCAACCTCTGTCCAAGCAATTCCACAGCGATGATTGTCACCCCACACATATGATGTCAGGACCAATTGATTATCACCACACCAAAATATATCTGTAACATCTTCATTTAATTCCTTACATATCAGTAGCATATAGTTATGAAAAACTATATTTGTAGTTGTGCAACGAAAAGGATGATCGCGAGGGTGGTAACATTCCTTCTTTCTCAAATAATATAGGGCAATGTCAATATGCTTCATAAAAAAGCAAAAAATAAAAAAAATCCATCAGTCATAAAATAATTAAAAAATAGTAAATTAAGAATAAAGAAAACAAATGCCTCTCGAATTATCAAACCTTATCATCAACTACAAAGATACTATCTAAAATCTCAAGGAAGAACATTTTGCTACTGATTTTTATCTGATACAGTTTGTATGGATTCTTCCTCACACTATTATCATCAGCATATATATCAGTTTATCCCCTTAAAATTTTGAAAATATGAAAATTAGAATTTAGTCATCATTTCCTAATTAAGGACACTAGGTCCTGAAGTTTGATTTTCAAGTTGAAAACTTAAGGACACATGGTCCTGAAGTTTGATTTTCAGGTTGAAAAGTTGAGGACAGATGGTCCTGAAGTTTGATTTTCAAGTTGAAAACTTAAGGACACATGGTCCTGAAGTTTGATTTTCAGGTTGAAAAGTTGAGGACAGATGGTCCTGAAGTTTGATTTTCAAGTTGAAAACTTAAGGACACATGGTCCTGAAGTTTGAGTTTCAAGTTGAAAAGTTAAGGACACTTGGTCCTGAACTTTGATTTCCATGTTCAAAAGTTAAGGACACTAGGTCCTGAAGTTTGATTTTCAAGTTCAAAACTTAAGGACACTAGGTCCTGAAGTTTAAGTTTCTAATTCAAAAGTTAAGGACACTTGGTCCTGAAGTTTGAGTTCCTAGTTCAAAAGTTAAGGACACTTGGTCCTGAAGTTTGAGTTTCAAGTTGAAAAGTTGAGGACACATGGTCCGAAAGTTTAATTTTCAAGTTGAAAACTTAAGGACACATGGTCCTTAAGTTTGAGTTTCAAGTTCAAAAGTTAAGGACACTTGGTCCTGAACTTTGATTTCATGTTCAAAAGTTAAGGACACTACGTCATGAAGTTTGATTTTCAAGTTGAAAACTTAAGGACACATGGTCCTTAAGTTTGAGTTTCAAGTTCAAAAGTTAAGGACACTTGGTCCTGAACTTTGATTTCATGTTCAAAAGTTAAGGACACTACGTCATGAAGTTTGATTTTCAAGTTGAAAACTTAAGGACACTAGGTCCTGAAGTTTTAGTTTCAACTTGAAAAGTAAAGGACACATGGTCCTGAAGTTTGAGTTTCAAGTTGAAAAGTTAAGGACACCTAGTCCTAAACTTTGATTTCCAAGTTCTAAAGTTAGGGACACTTGGTGGTAAACTTAGACTTACATTCACAGAACATAAGGACACATAACTTTAGGAATTTCAAAATCAATACACTTAGTCCTAAATTTAAATTCACAAGTTAAGAACACAAATTTAAGCAATTAACAAATAATAAAATACATTAAGGGACTTACGGTTTTTTGCGACCTTTCCTTTTCTCCTTGCCCAACCACGCCATGAATTTCTTCAATAATTTTGTATCATCTTTGGAATAATGAAAAATACATGTACGAGTATATTTTGATTTTATCCAGCCTGAATTGTTGGGAGTATTTTCATTCTGTGCCATCGATTTTGCTATTTTTCTTTCCTGTTCAAAAGGAGATTTCAACTGCCAACTAAGCATCTTATTCCTTTTGCCTCGACCAAGCTCTTCTTCAACATTTCCTTCAACCTCCATAGGCAAACCCTCATCAATGCTCATTTGTGTACTTGGAGGAGTAGGAGTAAGAATAGAAAATGATGGACCATCATAACCAATACTATCACCTCTCTTCCTTTTCCTAGTATATTGATTAAGAGCTCCATCTTTATTTTGCTCTGCAGACAAAACTATATATACACATTAGTTTGCTTCAAGTTTTCAGCAACTTCAATTATGAATATAAATATTTAGGACACAATCAATACCTTTCTCGTTCAAACTGCCTTCTTGTATTTTTTTCAACAGACGATTGAGCTGACATATTGGTTGCATTTTCTTTATCTTCCAACTGCACATTTTGTTTATCTTGCAACTGTTCTCCATGTTCTTCAATTGCAAGTTCACAAGATTCTACAAAATATTGAAAAGAGCTAACACAATTAGTACTTGTTATGTATAAAATTAAAAAAACCATTGTCTAACCTTTTGCAACTGTCAAGATGATCCCAGTTAAATCATTATCTTCAGTAGAATTTTCTTCGCTTCCAATATTTTCGGGAAGAGAGCGAGGTGTAGAGAGATCACATGTTCCATCTATGCATTTGGAAACAGTCTCACTTATGCTTGTTCCTTTGGTATTTTCGAAATCTTGAGATTGTACTCCAGTTCTCTATTGATACTCCACTCCATCTTCTTCCCTTGCAGCTTCAAAAGATTCTGTAACATTTACAATTAATACCCATTCTAATAATTTACTAAAACTAACATTCAACAAAACATGAAAATTCCATCTAACCTTGATTGGCAGAATTTTGAAATCCAAACTTCTCTTTATATGTGAGAGGTGTAGACATATCATATGTTCCTTCAAAACATTTGTATACAATCTCACTTACACTTGTTCCCAATGGACTTTCGAAATCCTGAGATTGCACTAAACATTTACAGATTTTCTCTGTTACTCCCGTCTCTTTTGGATTTTCCTGCTCTTGAAATTCTACAACATCTTGAACTTCCACTCCATCAATAGATTCTACATATATTTGTAACACAAAAAAGTTCTATATGTATTACGCTATTTAATATAAATTTCAATGACAAAAAAATCATAATCTATATCTAACCTTTCCCAATTTGAGTGCCAATAACATTTTCATCATCTTGATGTGCATCTCTATAATCGCTTTCATACTGAACTTCTGCATGCACATCCGTATTATTACGTTCACCACCACCTACATCTTTGTTAATTTTCATAGTAGGTTTTGTACCATCACCATGATCATCAACTCCATTTTTACTAATTGGAACACTAGATTCTCTCTCTATGTTCCGTTCATTAGCTTTCACAAAAATCTTAAACAAAGTATCAATCTTTGATCCTAGAATTTTCTTTAAATCCTGTGAAAGAAACTAAATTAGAAACATAAGGACAGACAATCCTTAATTTTGAATTCCAAGTTAAAAAGTTGAGGACACTTGGTCCTTAACTTTGAATTCCAAGTTAAAAAGTTGAGGACACTTGGTCCTTAACTTTGAATTCCAAGTTCAAAAGTTAAGGACAGACAGTCCTTAACATTGAATTCCAAGTTCAAAAGTTAAGAACATGCAGTCCATAACTTTCAATTCCAAGTTCAAAAGTTAAGGACAGGTAGTCCTTAACTTTGAATTCCATGTTAAAAAGTTGAGGACACTTGGTCCTTAAGTTTGAATTCCAAGTTAAAAAGTTGAAGACACTTGGTCCTTAACTTTGAATTCCAAGTTAAATAAATTTGAATTCCGAGTTAAAAAGTTAAGGACAATAGGTCCTTAACTTTGAATTGGTCTCCTTAACTTTAAACTAACTGAAATTAATGATATTACCTTCATATCATTTTCAATCTTTTTTTCTAACACAGATATCCTCTGATTTATTCTAGTAACTTCAGCCTGCAGATCCTTTTTAAATTGCTCTGATAATCTCTGAATCAAAAACCATAAAAACAAAAAAAGTCTCTTAAGCAAAAAACAATCAAATAAAAAACTAATGCTATTAAAAGACATAAAACTTACTTTAACAATTTCCTTAAGAATGGGTTCATCAAATTGTGTGGAAGAAGGCATTGAGCTTTGATCTTGAGAAAACCGCTCATGCACAGTAACAACCTCCGCATCTTCTTAACAAGCAATAAATGGTGCCACCTCGATCAATTTATACAACTATTATATAAGAAAAAAAACACATAATTTTTCAGAACTAAAAAACATAAACAAAATAAATAAAAAATCGAGTAATCAGATTAACTTATACTTTCATTATGGAAGTATCTTTTACATATAGAATCATATTGTGGAGATTTCATGTCTGAATAACATAACATCTGAGGATAACCAAATTCTCGAAAGTTAACAAATTATTTTTCTTGTAAAATTGGAAACACTTCCATAATCCAAACACAAAAAGAAAAAGGAAAGCCAAGTAGAGTGTAGATATCCTTGTCTTTATCTTTGTCTTTCTCTTTCTCTTTCTCATTCTCATTCTCATTGGGCTTCAAACAACTCTTCAATGATTTTAATAATGTTTCATAACATAGAGAGTCCCAGTTGAATGAAGAGAAAAGTAGATCATCATCTACAATTTTTATTAACTTCTCAGACACGTTCCTACTCTTCCTCTTACCCAACAAAACAGATTCAACAAAATATATTGATGCTAACTTCACAGCATCATCATTGATGCCTTCAAATGACGAAGTTGTACTATCTGGGTGACTAGAAATAAAATCATACAAATCACCTAACTCAATACGATCATTTCCAGGGAAATAGACTTTCAAAAGCCTATTCTCTTTTTCATCCAGACCTTTAATATCCAGTGTAGAAGAATAGTTCAAACCAGTGATTATATTAAATGCTTCCCGTGTAAACTTAAGTTCATGGTCAAAAACCTTGAACGTCATCGAATTAGCGTCATTACTTACAATTTTAGAAAGTAATAGATAGTGAATAAGTTTACTAGGAAACTTCACACTTTGTAACTTAAAAAAGTTTCCGAAAATACCATCCCTTAATTTCTTCCACAGCGGGTTTGACAAAAAACTTTTTATCGTTTCCTTATATTGTAGATCTCATTTCCAATAGCTCATGACGTTTCTCCAAACATTGTGATGACCCAAAAGGTCATCTTGGGTAAATTTAGCAAAAACTTTATTCTGAGGCCTCGAAAGCCTCTATTAATCTTACCTCGATGTGCGTGCGCAGCTTGGGCGCATAGCCGGGAAGCCTTTATGTGGAAATGTGTTAAACAGTTGAATTTATGATAATTAATTGAATAAAGTTGGCTTTGGTCATCATTTTTGGTAAACGGACCCGGAACCATGATTTGACGGTCCGTAGGAAAATATGGGACCTGGGCGTATGCCCGGAATCGAATTCCGAGGTCCCAAGTCCGAGAAATGAATTTTTAAAGGAAATTATTTTCTGGAAATAATAAATACTTTTGAAAATGAAATTTGATGTGAAATATGTGTTACCGAGCCCGTATTATGGTCCTAGAGCCCGGAATAGGTTCAATATGTGTTATGTGAGTTATCTATAAAACTTGGAAAGAATGACTTGGTTTGACGTGTTTCGGATCAAAATCTGAAAATTTGATAGTTTATGAAGTTTGAGGAAATTCTATGGATTTTTGAGTTTAATTCATTATTTTTTGTGTTATTTTAGTGGTTTAATTACTCGAATAAGTTCGTAGGATGATTTTGAAGTCGTGTGTATATTTGGTTTTGAGCCCCGAGGGCTCGGGTGACTTCCGGGTAGGTGTTGGGGTGCCAAAGAGTTGGAAAAATCTGGTGTGAATATGATGTTTCTGGTGTCTGANGCACTTCCGCGATCGCGTAGAGTATAGGAGAGCTGGGGAGGGGGCTGGGTATTTTTCCTTCTGCGGTCGCACCAATCCGTCCGCGATCGCATAGCCAAGCCTAGGGACCCTACGCGATCGCAACTCCCTTTTCGCGATCGCAGTGCACGTGACTCAGGCCTCTACGCGATCGCAACTCCCTTTCCGCGATTGCATAGAGCTAATTCACCCAGTGATTTTTAAGGTTCAAAAACAGAATAGTTACGGGATATTCACTCTTTCACCATTTTCTTCTTCTCCACTCTTCTTGGGCGATTCTTAGGAGACCATTCCACCATAGCTTCATAGGTAAGTGTTCTTAACTCTAATTTATTTCATTTTCCTTCATCAATCACTAGATTCTAGGTCTAAAAACATGAGATCAAAGGTAGAAATTGGGGGATTTGGGTAGAGTTAGGGCTTTTGGAAATTTTGGGAATTCAACCTCATTTTGGGGTCGGATTTCAAAACAAATTGTATATTCGGGTTCGTGGGGGAATGGGTTATCGGGTTTTGGGCCGAACCTCGAGTATGGACTAAGCAGGCCCGGGGTCGAATTTTGGTATTTTTGGAAGAATTATGGGAAATGTATAATTAGGCTTTGGGATTGAGTTATTGAATAATTATTGATGTTATTAAGTCAATTATGTCTAGATATTATCGTTTCGAAGTTGGATTCAAGAGGAAAGTCCGTGATTGAGTCTTGACTTGCATTCTTGAAGCCGAGGTAAGTGTTTGGCCTAACATTAGCTTGAGGGAATAGGTATAGAGTCTTATTATCTATGTGTAATTCATGTCCAACGTATTGGTGAGGTGACAGATACCTATATGTTGTGGTCAAGCAAGACCGTGAGTCGAATTTTGTTGAGTTATTTAATGTCTTTGATATTCTCCGTGTTGTGAATTATCGGGAACCTTGGAAGTGGTACCTTGAGGTTACTTCATGACGTAGAAAATTCTTGATTATGTGTTCGGTTGAGGGTTTTACTGTTGATATGATACTTCTAAGTGAGATTGGTTATAGCTGAGTCCCTTGCAGGGACAATAGAATTTTGTTGATTATTTCTGTAAACTTGAAATGTCGTATTGTCAATCTTTCATATCAATTGTTGCTTTTATATTTATTTATGCACGAGGGGATATTTCATGCCGGGTGATTATTATTTATGCACGAGGGGACATTCCGTGCTGAGTGATTATTATTTATGCACGAGGGGACACTCTGTGTCGATGATTATATTATTTATGCACGAGGGAACATTCTGTGTCGATGATTATATTATTTGTGCACGAGGGAACATTCTGTGCCGATGATTATATTATTTATGCACGAGGGAACATTCCGTGCCGATTGATTATTATTTATGCACGAGGGGACAAGAGGCTATGCACGAGGGGTCATGTCGTGCCTTCTCTTGTCTATTTTACTTATTTCGAGTTGTTATTTCCTGCTTTACTTCTACTTTCCAGTTAGTACTTGATTCTATTGTATTAGCAATTATTTCCCCTTTTATCCCCAGTATATTCTTCCCCGTAACTGTATTCTTGTTTATTTTCTGCTATACTATTGAACTGCACAGGTACAATTTGTTGTCGTGTCCTAGCCTCGTCACTACTTCGCCGAGGTTAGGCTCGGCACTTACTCAGTACATGGGGTCGGTTGTACTGATGCTACACCTGCACTTTCTTATGTTGTGCAAATTACACAGCCGGACCCAGTGGACCTCGTTAGGGGGAGTATCCTTCAGTCCATTCCAGACGACACTGAGGTAGTTCCGCAGGCGTTCGTGGATCTCGACGTTACTGTGTATCTTTCATTCTATGATCTATGTGTTTCCAGACAGATATATCATTTTATTTCCAACTGTTGTTTTTAGCCAAATCTTAGACTGGTTCATGAGGTTGTGACTCCACTACTGGGGTTTGTACTTAAAGGGATTTCTTCATTATTAGCTATTGTTATTTAGCTTTTGTTAATGCTTCCGCACTTTATATCAATTATCTAGTCAGTGTTTGTTATTTTCACTTGTTAATAAATCAATTCAGTTAACACGTTAGCTTTCCTAGCGGGTGCAACGTTAGGCGCCATCATGGCCTGAAGGTGGAATTTCGGGTTGTGACAAACATTAAACTCGAACACACGATCTCCTTCCATTATAACACTACAAAGAACGAAAAAGAACATAAAAGATTTGAACAAGCAGTCCTTAACTTCAAGTTTCAAGTTAAAAAGTTAAGGACAAACAGTCCTTAACTTTAAGTTTCAGCTTTAAAAGTTAAGGACAATAGGTCCTGAACTTCAACTTTCAAGTTTAATAGTTAAGGACACTTGGTCCTGAACTTCAAATTTCATGTTTAAAAGTTAAGGACAAGCAGTCCTTAACTTCAAGTTTCAAGTTAAAAAGTTAAGGACAAACAGTCCTTAACTTTAAGTTTCAGCTTTAAAAGTTAAGGACAATAGGTCCTGAACTTCAACTTTCAAGTTTAATAGTTAAGGACACTTGGTCCTGAACTTCAAATTTCATGTTTAAAAGTTAAGGACAAGCAGTCCTTAACTTCAAGTTTCAAGTTCAAAAGTTAAGGACAAGAAGTCCTTAACTTCATGTTTCAAGTTAAAAAGTTAAGGACAAGCAGTCCTTAACTTAAAGATTCAAGTTTAAAAGTTAAGGACAATAGGTCCTGAACTTCAACTTTCAAGTTTAAAAGTTAAGGACACTTGGTCCTGAACTTCAAATTTCAAGCTCAAAAGTTAAGGACAAACAGTCCTTAACTTCAAGTTTCAAGTTCAAAAGTGAAGGACAAACAGTCCTTAACTTCAAGTTTCAAGTTAAAAAGTTAAGGACAAGTAGTCCTTAACTTAAAGCTTCAAGTTAAAAAGTTAAGAACAATCGGTCCTTAACTTATAGTTTTCAGTCCTTAACTTAAAAGTTCAAGTTAAAAAGTTAAGGACAATAGGTCCTTAACTTATAGTTTTCAGTCCTTAACTTAAAAGTTCAAGTTAAAAAGTTAAGGACAATAGGTCCTTAACTTATAGTTTTCAGTCCTTAACTTAACTTATACTTTTCAGTCCTTAACTTTGAGATG